>CM056057.1:33958182-34185682 GCA_029574335.1 Rana kukunoris | reverse complement strand
TACGCTAGGAAACCCCTTATGAAAATGGCGTAAAGTCACTGCGTCGGGCGGGCGTACGCTCGGGAATTGGCGTATCTCTGATTACATATTCTCAGCGTAAATCAGCGGGAACGCCCCTAGCAGGCATTTTAAAATTGCAGTAAAGATACGACGCCGTAATACAATTACGCCGCTCGTATCTTAGCTGCAACCTGGCGTATCGTATTTTCTGAATACAGAAAACAAGATACGCCGGCGCAGATTCTGAGTTATGCCGGCGTATGACTGATACGCCGGCTTAACTGTTAGTGAATCTGGCCCATATACTTTAATGCCCTGTACACACGTTCGGAATTTCCGATGAAAAAAGTCAGACGAAATGTTTTCATCGGATATTCCGACCATGTGTGGGCCCCATAGGACTTTTTTTGTCCAAGTTTTATTTATTTTTTCAGAAAATCCTATCGT
The DNA here is from genome assembly GCA_029574335.1 of Rana kukunoris. NCBI lineage: Eukaryota > Metazoa > Chordata > Amphibia > Anura > Ranidae > Rana > Rana kukunoris. The sequence goes on along the minus strand of CM056057.1, from coordinate 34,185,235 downwards.
GGAACTCCGACAGAGAAAAAAACACACATGCGTTTTGGACGGTCGGAATTTGGTCTGACAGTGTGTATGCAAGACAGCTTGAACGTAATTCCGACCGGAAAATTTCATCGGATTTTATACCATCGGAAATTCCGATCGTATGTAAAGGGCAATAATAGGCGTACCAGAAAACTGTGCCTTCATGCATGCTTTCTAGGCACTCCAATTCACCATGCGATTCTGCTGCTGTACTACAAGTTGCAAATACAAACACGCATAAAAAAAAAAATAATCTTACATGAAGTGTGCATGGGGATGCAGTGGGTCTGCATACACAGTAAATACATATATTTGTCTTTTTTCCTTCTTTTTCCTTACTTTGTACTGCAACACTTTAAGTCAGACCGCTTTTATATGCCCTTACCCTCAGAAAAATGCAACCATCACCTCTAAAGACAGGTATGGTGCAATAAGCTAAAATGTGGGTATATGTAGGTGGGTGTGTGTTGTCTAAATGTCTCATAGGGGGTACATACTGCACTGCTATAAAGGGGTGGTATGAATCATAGGGTGTGCACTAGGGTGTATAGAATCCTGACCCCTGCATTATGTACATTACTTACCCCTGACCGCTACACTCTTTTCATTTGGCTAAATGTTACTTTTACTCCTGACCTCTGAACTCTCTGTATGTTACACACTCCTGACCCCTTAACTCGGTACTCTACCTGACCCCTGCACCCTGCACGTTACACACCGCTGACGCAGACACCCACATCTGTACATTACACTCTCCTGACCTCTGCACTCTGTGCATAACATGCACCTGATCCCTGAATCCTGTATGTTACATACTCCCAACCCTTGCACTATGTACATAATACACTCCCTACCCCTTCCCTCTGTTTGTTACATACTTCTGCTCTATACATAGAACACTTTTTACCCATGCACTCTGTACATAATACACTCCTGACCATGGCACCCTGTACACAGGGGCGGACTGACCATTCGGGCACTCGGGCATTGCCCGAGAGCCCCATGCCACCGGTAAAACCAGGGACAGTATATAAAAATCTGTGTTAAAAAAAAAAAGATTATAGCTGCCCTGCCCTGCAGTACCTTTTCAATGTGTATATATGTTTTCTGTGTGTATGTATACTGTGTGTGTATATTGTGTGTGTATACTGTGTATGTATACTGTATGTGTGTATACTGTGTGACCCCATAATCTATTGCCTGGGGGCCCCATAATCTCCTATTGCATGGGGGCCCCATAATCTCCCATTGCCCGGGGGCCCCATAATCTCCTATTGACAGGGGGCCCTCTGAGTTGTCAGTCCGCCCCTGCCTGTACATAACACACTTCCGACCCCTGCATTCAGTTCATTACATATTTTTAGCCACTGTATTCTGTACATAATACACTCCTGATACCAGTGCTATATACTTTACATACTCCTGACCCCTGTACTCTGTACATAACATACTCCTGACCCTTGTATTCTAAACATAACACATTTTTGACCCCTATACTCTGTATAACACACACCCAACTCCTGCATTCTGTACATAATACATTCCTGACTCCATACTTTATATACTTTGACCCCTTTACTCAGTACATACCACACTTCAGACCCCTTTTTTTCTCCACACACTTCTGACCCCTGCACTCTGCTCATTACACACCCCTGAAACTCGTGTCTGTACCTTACACCCCTGACCCCGGTACTCTGTGCATAACACTCCTGACTCCTGCACTTTGTTCATGCCTCTCTTCTGACCCCTGCACTCTGTACATAGCACACTAGACCCCTGCATTCTGTATATAACTTACCCTTGACCTTCATATACTTTGACCCCTGTTCTCTGTACATAACACACTTCTGATCCCTGTGTTCTTAACATAGCATTCTTAAACTCATTACTCTACACACTTCTGATCCCTGTACTCTGTACATAACACTTCCCTGACCCCTACACTCTCTACATAACACACTTCCAACCCCTGCACTTTGTACATAACACACTCCTGACCCCTACAGTCTGTACATTACACACTTTCAACCCCTGCATTCTGTCCATTACATACTCCTGGCCACTGCATTCTGTAAACAATATACTCCTGACTACTGTGCTTCATACTTTACATACTTTGACGCCTGTTCTCTGTACATAACACACTTTTCTAACACCTGTGTTCTTAACATAGCATGCTTAAACGTATTACTCTACACAATTCTGACCCCTGTACTCTGTACATAACACACTTCCGTCCCTGCACTTCGACATAACACACTCCTGACCCCTACACCCTGTACATAACACACGTCCGACCCCTGCATTCTGTTCATTACATACTCCTGTCCACTGCATTCTGTACACAATATACTCTTGACTCCTGCACTCCATACTTTGACCCCTGTTCTCTGTACATAACACACTTCTGACCCCTGTGTTCATAACATAGCATGCCTAAACTCCTTATTCTACACACTCCTGACCCCTGTACTCTGTACATAAGATATGCCTGACCTCTACACTCTAAATACAACACACTTCTGACTCCTGCATTCTGTCCACTACATACACTACATACTGGTCACTGCATTCTGTACACAATATACTCCTGACCCCAGCACTCCACACTTTACATACTCTTGACCCCTGTGACATTTGTATTATTAAACTTTTATATTTAGGTTTTCTTCAAACCATCCTTATTTTATAATAGGACATTTATGTCCTTACAAAAAAGCATGCTGTACCCTGATGATCTTTGGTCTGTTCAGTGGCGGTGCGTCCATAGAGGGCGCAGGAGCGACGCTCCCTCTTGCTCCTGCACCACCACTGAATACAATACAAAAATTCATGTATTGCATGAATCTATGTATTGTCGCCGGGGCCACTGCCGCCCACTATTCAATGACCGGCCCACTGGCGAGCATCGGCCATCTGAATAACGGCAGCTGGTTAGCTGTAGAAGTGTCTATCAGTGCCAGATAGGCTTTCTAATTACAGTCTGAGGGCTGTAATCGGCTTCCAAATAGTATTATTGTCGACAATTGATAGGCACAGTGGTGACAATGCCATGACTAAGCACTGATTGTAAGTGCGAAACGCGTCGGCCATACTGTATTTTGTTGGTTGCAGTGACTGTGTGTACAGTTGAAAAATAAAAGACAACTTATTTTAAGTGATTTCGGAGTACGGCTGTCCAGTTTTCGTCCTTCAATTTGCTAATGGCATGGCACAGTGGCTGTGTTTGGCATGGTATATTGTCGACAATTGACAATTGATAGGCACAGTGGCTGCATTTGGCATGGCACAGTGGCGACAATCGATGGTACAGTGGCCGAGTTTGGCATGGCACAGTGGCGACAATTGATGGGCACCGTGGCGACACTGGCATGGCACAGTGGTGACAACTGATGGGCACAGTGGCGACAATTGATGGGCACAGTGGTGACAATTGTTGGCACAGTGGCTGCATTTGATGGCATGGCACAGTGGTGACAATTGATGGGCACAGTGGCGACAATTGATGGGCACAGTGGCGACAATTGATGGGCACAGTGGCTGCATTTGATGGCATGGCACAGTGGTGACAATTGATGGGCACAGTGGCTGCATTTGATGGCATGGCACAGTGGCGACAATCGCATTGGCACAGTGGCTGCGTTTGGCATGGCACAGTGGCGACAATTGATGGGCACAGTGGTGACAATGGCATGGCACAGTGGCTGCATTTGGCATGGCACAGTGGGGACAATTTATTGTACAGTGGCTGTGTTTGGCATGGCACAGTGGCGACAATTGATGGGCACAGTGGCGACACTGGCATGGCACAGTGGTGACAATTGATGGGCACAGTAGCGACAATTGATGGGCACAGTGGTGACAATTGATGGCACAGTGGCTGCATTTGATGGCATGGCACAGTGGCGACAATTGATGGGCAGAGTGGCGACAATTGATGGGCACAGTGGGGACAATTGATGGCACAGTGGCGACAATTTATGGCACAGTGGCTGCATTTGATGGCATGGCACAGTGGTGACAATTGATGGGCACAGTGGCTGCATTTGATGGCATGGCACAGTGGCGACAATTTTATGGCACAGTGGCGACAATTTTGTGGCACAGTGGCTGCGTTTGATGGTCACACTGGCGGCAATTGATAGGCACAGTGGCGACAATTGATGATTTTTTTTTCATTTGTTTGCGCCCCCCAAAAATTGTGAGCACCAGCCGCCACTGGGTCTGTTTCATGTTATTCTCCAGGTCGTTCTCCACCTCTAGAGGGTTGCCTACCTATTATAACTTGACGCCTCCAGCAGGTAATCCACATAATTCGCTTATCAGAAGTTCTGTACACCAGTTGCTGTTTATTGACAGCAATCATTAGAGATGTTTATTGAGCGCTGCAAGTGGAAGAGACAAAGAAAATATAAAACGGTAATTAAAATTTCTGCTGAGTCCTTAGCTTTTAGAGAAAATTAATGTTTTATGTATAACGCCTTTAGATATTCAGCAGAGCCGTGCAAAAAGCAGATAAAACTGCCACTGTTTGAAAGAGTCTCACATCAAGCAAACTGAATGAGCGCCGCGATCCCAGGAGCTTACAGTTTGTCAGCAAAGATCACTCCTTTAAATGTATTTTTAACTACATACCAAAAAATGCCCTCTGTCAAGTTGATGGTGTTTTATTTTTAGCCTCTGCCTGAAGGAAGTGTATTCTGTGGGTGTTTAAATGCCCCCCAGCTAAAAAATTCCTAATAACTGTTATAAAAGACAAATGCCTTGTGTGTGCGCCTCTACTGCCCCATAGTGGTCGGTTTTTGTGGTGCAGCAACACAAACTTGCGCTGTTTATAAAAAGGATAAATATTTGCAAATCCTTGTTTAGGGAAACTTCTAAAATAATGCGACATTCCCTGGGGATTTTATTTTAACTGAGATTAAAGTTAAGAAAATAAAAGTGTAAATATACAAAATATATACAAAAATAAAAAAAATAAGATACATTTCAAGCAGAGTTCCAGCCTTTTAACCAATTCCTTACCGGGCACTTAAACCCCCCTCCTGCCAAGACCAATTTTCACCTTTCAGCGCTGATGCACTTTGACTGATAATTGCGCGGTCATGCTACACTGTACCCAAATTACATTTTTATAATTTTTCCCCACAAATAGAACTTTCTTTTGGTGGTATTTGATCACCTCTGCAGTTTTTATCTTTTGTTAAAAAATAAATAAAAAGACTGAATAAAATATATATATATATATATTATACGCTGATGAGGCTGCACTGATGGGCTGCACTGATGAGGCTGCATTGATGGGCACTGATGGGCACCGATAAGACGGCACTGGTGGGAACCAATAAGGCGGCACTGGTGGGCACTGATAGGGGGCACTGAAGGGCATTGATAGGTGGCACTGGTGGGCACTGAGAAGTGGCACTAATAGGTGGCATTGATAGGTGGCACTGATGGGTGGCAGTGATGGGTGGCAATAATGGGCACTGATGGATGGCAATAATGGGCACTGATAGGCAGCACTGCTAGGTGGCACTGATGAGGCACCAATGGTGGTGGGCATAGATAGGTGGCACTTGTGGGCATTGATAGGTGCCATTCGTGGGCACTGTGGAAACTGGCAGGTGGCACTGGCAGGGGGTTTAGATTGGCACATGAGGCAGACATGCCTCCTTCCTCTTATGCCGCGTACACACGATCGAACATGTCCACTGTAACTGGTCTGCGGACCAGTTTCCGCGGACATGTCCGATCGTGTGTACAGCCTAGCGGACAGGTTTCCAGCGGACAAAAGTTTCTAAGCATGCTGGTTAGTACGCCTAACCAGCGGACCGAAATCCCCCGCATGCGTTGCATTGATTCGACGCATGCGTGGAAGCATTGTACTTCCTTGTTTGCGCACGTCGCGGCGTCACCGTCACCGCCACATCACCGTCATGTCACCGCGTTCTCTGTCCGTGGGGATTTTGGTCTGATGGTGTGTACACGTGAACGTTTTCATCGGACATGTCTCCTCGTGTGTAAGCGGTCTTAGGGACCGATGTCCCTTGCACCTAAGCCGGTGATCTGCTTTTTTTTTCTCCTGTTGGCTTGAGGAGAAAAAAAAAAACGATTACTGAGCTTTGTTTAAATCATGTGATCGGCTGATCACATGGTAAGGGGCCAGGTCCCCTTACTCGGAGTGCTAGTGACTCGGGTGATCACAGCGCCCGCCGTGCGCGCTCCTGCAGGGGCGCGCGAGTAGAATGTGAAGGGGAGAATGTCTACTGACGCCCTCCCGGTAATTGGGGTCCACGCTGTAGCCGTCATTCGGCTATAGTGCGGACGGGAAGGGGTTAATGTTTGATAAAAGTCAGCAGCTACAAAAAGTATAGCTGCTGACATTTAATAAACAGACACTTACCTGTTCCACGGTCCAGTGATGCGGCCGCCCGGAGCGTCGCTCCTCTCCTCGGCGCCTTCATTCACATTGTGGGCACCCAGCCGTGACAGCTTTCAGGTTTACAGCCGGGCACTCACTGCGCATGTGAGAGTCGTGCTGCGCTCCCGGGATAGACAGGCAATCTTACGCGTTCCAGGAGATTGCCTAGAGGGAGGGGCCGCCTAGGGGCACAGGAGGAGTCGCCTAGGCAGTCCATAGGTCGAAGTAGGACAAGAAGTCCCACTCCTAACGAAGCCCCCACTCCCCCCCCCCCCCCAAAAAAAATGACATGCCATAAGTAAGGGGGCGAGGAGTGCTTAAAGCGGAAGTTACACTTTTGGGTGGAACTCCACTTTAAAAATGAATAGTCAAGTAACAGGGAAAAAAGGTTTTGCTGCAATCTATCCATGTAAAAACAAAAGAAGGGGGCACACCAGCCTTGTGTATTAACCAAAACACCATTTACAGTATCTCACAAAAGTAAGTACACCCCTCACATTTTTGTAAATATTGTATTATATATTTTCATGTGACAACACTGAAGATCATGCTGTTCGACCATGGCGAGGCCTGTTCTGAGTGGAACCTGTCCTGTTACACCGCTGTATGGTCTTGACCACCATGCTGCAGCTCAGTTTCAGGGTCTTGGCCATCTTCTTATAGCCTGGGCCATCTTTGTAGAGCAACAATAATTTTTTTCAGATCCTCAGAAAGTTCTTTGCCATGAGGTGTCATGTTGAACTTCCAGTCACCAGTATGAGAGAGTGAGAGTGATAACACCAAATTTAACACACCTGCTCCCCATTCACACCTGAGACTAGCCTTATGACACCGGGGAGGGAAAATGGCTAATTGGGTCCAATTCGGACATTTTTACTTAGGGGTTTACTCACTTTTGTTGGCAGTGGTTTAGACATTATTGGCTGTGTGTTGAGTTATTTTGAGGGGACAGTAAATTTACACTGTTATACAAGCTGTACACTCACTACACAACATTGTAGCAAAGTGTCATTTCTTCAGTGTTGTCACATGAAAGATAGAATAAAATATTTACTAAAATGTGTGGGGTGTACTCTTGTCAGATTCTGTGTATATATATATATATATATATATATATTTTATATATGTATTTGTGTGCGTGTATATATATATTTATACGTATGTATGTATGTATGTATATGTGTGTATGTGTATATATATATATATATATATATATATATATATATATATATATATTATGCGTGTATATTGTTGTTTTGGTGAGATTTATGTTTTTATGGCCTTCACATCTTAGTCTCACAGTGTTTTTGCGAAGGTTCCCAGGACTTTTACATAAACCGTAGCGCAGGCAGTAAATAAAGCGTATCCCGCTGTACACAGATGACACAATACAGATCCTGCCCTATAAATCGGCGCACAAAAAGCCTGTACATCAGTGAGCAGAGCGAGGCACGGAGCTCATAAAAACCTCACCGTATAAATAGACTCATCCAGGACAGCCGCATCCTGCAGCGTTCAGAGAAGAAAAGGGACATCGAATTCTTTATTTGGAAACTTAAGAGAAAATCCCCCTGAAGCTGCGCTGGCCAGGGGAGCGGTTTTTCTGATGCTCATTCCCATCAGTCAGCGCTGACTGCTCTTCAGGTATTGGGTGACTGCACACCATCAATACACACATCCACCGAGGCATGGTCTCATCCCCGTCCGCCTATGTACAGATGTATGCCAAGCCGCTGCGGGGGAAACGCCGGCAAAAGAGCAGCTGTTACCTTTAGCGAATAATGAGGTTTCGTGTCCTCGGGAGAATGGGAAAGCACTCTGGTTGCTATGGGCAACTGTTCCATAAATTAGACCCAAACTGCTCCGGAGAGAGAAAACGCAGAATGCCCGGTGCTAATGCCAAGAAAAGACTGTTTATTAAAAATACAGGAGGATAGAAAATTAGAACTTACTTCTTTCATGTTCAAGAGAGCAGAAAACCTGATCTTTGTATTTAGTTTTTTCTTTTATGAGGAATTAACCACTTAAGCCCCCAGACCAATATGCAGGTTAAGGACCTTGCCCCTTTTTGCGATTCAGCACTGCGTCGCTTTAACTGACAATTGCGCAGTCGTTGAACGTGGCTTCCAAACAAAATTGGCGTCCTTTTTTTTCCACAAATATAGCTTTCTTTTGGTGGTATTTGATCACCTCTGCGGTTTTTATTTTTTGTGCTATAAACAAAAATAGAGCGTCAATTTTGAAAAAAAAATATATTTTTAGCTTTTTGCTATAATAAATTTCCCCAAAAAAGATGACATTTTTTTTTTTTCCTCAGTTTAGGCTGATGCGTATTCTTCTACCTATTTTTGGTTAAAAAAATCGCAATAAGCGTTTAACGATTGGTTTGCACAAAATTTATAGCGTTTACAAAAAAGGGAATAGTTTTATGACATTTTTTATTAATAATTAATAATAATAATTTTTTTACTACTAATGGCGATGATCAGCAATTTTTTTCGTGACTGCGACATTATGGAGGACAATTTTTGGGACCAGCAAAAAGTGCTATTAAAATGCACTGATAACTGTGAAAATGGCAATTGCCTTTTGGGAGTTAACCACTAGGGGCGCTGTAGGGGTTAAGTGTGACCTCATATGTGTTTCTAACTGTAGGGGGGCGGGGCTGGATGCGTGACGTCATTGATCATCTTTCCCTATATCAGGGAACAGACGATCAAAGACACTGCCTCTGTGAAGAACGGGGAAGGTGTGTTTACACTCACCTCTCCCCGTTCTTCAGCTCCTATGACCGATCGTAGGACAGCGGTGGCGATCGGGCCCACGGGTCCTGCGGCTGAGGTCACGGAGTGTCAGACCAGATCGCGTGTGCATGTCATCGACGCTCACAACTCACGGCTGGGTTTTGTGTACATGCATGTGCCCAGCCATGCCATTCTACCGACTTATATGTGCAGGAGGCGGTCCTTAAGTGGTTAAAGAACCCAACATTTCATATTCCTGATATGTGGCTGCTGTACCATTTACCTGTATGAAAAAGTCTCCTGTTCTCATCGTATTGCTTTCTTTGTATGAAATCCTTGGTGATCCTGCCAGTCCCTCTGAGTTCATATTAAAAACTGACCACACTAAGCAGGAGAGCATTCCTTTAGCCTGCTCTCCTCCAATGATCAGACCTGTGCTGACATGCCTGACACCCCCCCCCCAGCCATTCACCGGGACTGCCGTTTCTCCACCCCCCACCTCTCTGAGCTCACTTATAAAAAATGTAATTACAGTGGAACATTGGTTTACGAGTAACACGGTTAACTAGCGTTTTGAATAACGAGCACATTTTTTTTTTTAATCCTGACTCAGTTTGCGAGTGCTGTCTCACAAAACAGCAATAATTGAAGATAATGGGGTGTGCAGTACTGCATTTGGCCAGAGGTGTGGGGGGTGCCGGTGACACTCGGAACAGTTTTGAGCCGTTAGGAAATATTTGGAATCATTCGGAAATGCTTGAAAATACTTTGGGCCAGATTCAGGAAAGGTTACGCTGGCGGATCGAGTGATCCGCCAGCCTAACTGTGGCTTTGAGCCGGCGTTTCTGTTTTCTGTAACCAGAAAACAAGAAACGCCGGGTTGAAGTTCCGATGCGAGCAGCGTAACTGAGTTTCGCCATCGCATCGTTACTTCAACTTAAAAATGGCGCCGGGGGCGTTCCCGCCGATTTCCGCTCAAAAAATATGTTAATGAGCGGAAATCGGCAATTCACGATCGAAATCCGGCGCGACGCAATGACGATACGACGTTTCCGGACGGGATACGCGGCGCATAGATATACCTACATGGGGTTGGAGTATCCTATGTTAGGTATAGGCGTCGTCATCGCGTCGGAAAAAAAAAAAAAAACGTCGCTTGCGTAAAACGGTCATGAATGGGAATGTGACGTCATTGACGTTCATTCACAGATTTTGGAGCATGCGCACGGGGATGTTTTGACACTCGACGCATGCGCAGTACGTTGGCGGCGGGATCGCGCGTAGTTAGCATACTACACGCCCCGTACCCGCGACATTTGAATTCCGCCGGCTCATTTGTGATGCGCTGCCGCAACTTTAGGAGCAAGTGCTTCGTGAATGACAGCACTTGCTCCTAAAATTTCGGCAGCGCAACGCAAATCAGAAGCGTTACTCCAGAGCAAAGATGCTCTGGAATACGTGAATCTGGCCCTATGTTCCCAAGTGTTTCCAAACCTTTCCGAGATCAGCCGAGCTGTCCCCTAGTATTTACAAGGCTCTCCGATGCCCCCACACATGCGGTATTGCATGCTATAGAAGTCAATGCAGAATGAATTATCTTTATTTACTATGGGCCAGATTCAGGTCGAGTTAGGCTGGAGTATCAGTGATACTCCAGCCTAACTGTCACTTTAAGCCGGCGTTTTTGTTTTCTGTAACCAGAAAACAAGAAATGCCGGGTTGGAGTTCCGATGCGAGCGGCGTAATTGAATTTTGCCATCGCATCGCAACTTTAATTCAAAAATGGCGCCGGGGGCGTTCCCGCTGATTAACGCCGAAAAAATATGTTAATCAGCGGGAATCGGCAATTCACGATCGTATTCGGGCGCGACGCAGTGACTTTCCGACGTTTCCGTTAGCGATACGCGGCGTAAAGATAAAGCAGCCCCCTAGTGGAGTATCCTATGTTAAGTATAGCCGTCGTCATCGCGTCGAAAAAAAAAAAAATCGCGTCGCTTGCGTAAAACGTCCATGAATGGGGATTTGACGTCATTGACGTTCACTGACAGAATTTGGAGCATGCGCGCTGGGATGCATTGACAGTCGACGCATGCGCAGTACGTTCGCCGCGGGATCGCACTTAGTTTAAATAATACACGCCCCGTACCCACCCAATTTGAATTCCACCGGCTCATTTACGATACGCTGCCGCAACTTTAGGAGCAAGTGCTTCATGAATAACAGCACTTGCTCCTAACATTTCGCCAGAGTAACGTAAATGAGAAACGTTACTCCAGAGTAAAGATGCTCCCATCTACCTGAATCTGGCCCATTGACTTTTATAAGGAAACTCGCTTTGATATGCAAGTGCTTTGGATTACAAGCATTCTCCTGGAACTTATAAAAAAAGGAAAAAGAGTTTTTTATAATGTTTTATTTTTTATTTTATTTTTTATCTATACACACATACTTTGCCTTTATTTCTATTTTAATGGGTTGTTGTAGGGTGTAAGGTGAGGGTTCACGTATACTTTAAAGTGGATGTAAATCAGAACAAAAAAATATCTATTTTCCTATTAACAAATGACCACTCTAGGCATGAGAGCACAGCATTTCAGTTCTCTAGCTGTGCTGAGAACTCAGCCTGCTGTCCTCCAATTATCAGACCTGTGCCAACACGCCTGCCCCCCCCCACCCCAACTAGGGTGACCACGTGTCCCGGATTGCCCGGGACAGTTCCGCATTTTGCAGGTCTGTCCCGGGCACCTTCATTCCAGGACAATACAGTGTCCCTGATTGAAACTGACACAGCCACCCCCCAAGCCAAACGAATGCCTCAAAAAAGGCCGTCACATCACCGCTTTACTCACTGACAGTACTTGTTCTGGCCGGGAATGCCTGGAGGAGCACAGTCCACGCCCCCTGCTTGTGATTGGAGAAATCATAAATCCCGCCTCTTATGTCCAATCACTGCGCTGTGATTCGTTACAGCACAAGGTGATTTTTGAGAAGGGAGGGTGTCCCTGAATGGTAGTTTGGAAATGTGGTCACCCTAGCCCCAACCAGCCATTCATTGGGAAGATCAGTGTGCTGAACTTTCTCCTCCCCACAGCTCTCTGATCTCCTTATGCAGCTAAGAGTGAATGTGATCGAAAAAAAGGAAGAAATATATTTATTATATACCTATACACAAATGTTTTGCCTTTCATTTCTATGTTAAACTGAATAGGTTGTACAATGTGAGGGTTCACATATGCATAAGAGTCGGTTCACATAGCAGCGGCATGACTCCTGGGGCGGCTCTGCAAGTCGACTTCAGAGACGACCTGCAAAATGACTTCTGTATAGAAGTCAATGCAGGTCGCCCCGAGCCGACATTTTGTTGTTAAAAGTCATAAAAAATACCTGTTGATCCTGCCAGAACCAAAAATCCAGAGGGTTCCTATCTTCCTGTGCAGTCTGCTTACACTGCAAGAAAATCCCAAACAGACCTGCCCCCTTTTTCTATGTAAATGAGTATGGGGTACATTGTACCCCTAGCCATTCACCTAAAAAAACAACAACATACTAAACAGGTTTTTAAAGTAATTTATTAAGCAGCTCCAGTCTCTTCCGACGTCTCCCCTCTCCGGCTCTTGTCTGCTCTATCCGGTTCTTCTCCCTCTATCCAGTGTCTTCTGCCGGGTCTCCTCTGCTGTCTTCTCACTCTTTTGCCTGCTCTGCTGTCTTCTCCTTCTGTTCTTCTTCCGATGTTGACTCAACACTCTCCCCCTCTCTAATGCCGGGCAGGCAGTGTGCCACTACTTATATTGGCATGGGGCGGGTGTCACCGGGTGAAATCACCCAGTGGCTCTGCACCTTATGACGTCACCATCCATCGTGCCCCGGGTGGTGACATCATAAGAGGTGGGGCCTTTTGGTTGACGTAATAACATGCCAATATAAGTAGTGGCACACTGCGCATTAGAGTGGGGGAGAGCGTCGAGTCAACATCGGAAGAAGAACAGAGGGAGAAGACAGCGGAGATGACTGAACTGAAATGAGTGGGCAAAAGACCAGAAGACAGCGGAAGAGACCCGGCAGGAGACACTGGACAAAGGGAGAAGAACCGGAGAGAGTGGAAAAGAGCTGAAGAGGGGAGAAGTCGGAAGATGGAGCTGCTTAATAAATTAATTAAAAAACCTGTGAAGTTTGTTTTATTTTTTGCACTTTTTTTTAGGTGAATGGGTAGGGGTACCCCATACTTATTCACATAGGGTGGGGGCTTGGATCTGGGGACCCACACAACCTACGGCCATTGTTGTCGGGAAGAGGCCCTTGTTCTCATCGACATGGGGACATGGGGACAAGGTGCTTTGGGGTGGGGGGCGCAGGGCCCCTCTGCCTCAAAGCATCCACCTCCCCCATGTTGAGGGCATTCTGCCTGGTAAAGGTTAAGGAGGGGGAGGCGCCCGCTCATCCCCACCCCTTTTCCTGACCTGCCAGACTGTGTGCTTGAATAAGGGTCTGGTATGGATTTTGGGGGAACCCCCACGCTGTTTTTTCGGCGTAGGTGGTTCCCCCTTAAAATCCATACCAGACCGAAGGACCTTGCATGCCCCTGGAGGGGAAAGCCATGCCGTTTTTTTTAATTATTATTATTATTTGGCGTGGAGTTCTTCCTAAAGATTCATACCAGACACAGTGCCTGGTATTGTGGGGGATCAAAGTCGGATCCCTGTTCATTGAAGTCAGACACATGTCGGACTTCAAGTCGCAAGGCAACGTCGGATCCAAATTGGTACGACTGACGTGTCATACCAGTGTGAACCCGGCCTCAGGGGGGCCAAATTCCAAAAACACGCCACTTTTCACATATTTATTTGTAAAAAAAAATTGAAAATCATTTATCATTTTCCTTCCACTTCACAATTATGTGCCACTAAGTGTTGGTCTATCACAGAAAATCCCAATAAAATACATCTATGTTTTTGGTTGTAACATGACAAAATGTGGAAAATTTCAAGGGGTATGAATACTTTTTCAAGGCGCTGTAGGAAAAATTACCAGACACGACAAATAACATTTTAGTTAGGGAGGGTGAAGTTCCTCTTTAAGGTCTCGGCATGCGTCTGCTCATGTTGTCTCCCGTACTGTCTGATGTAATGGGTGCCGGTATCACAATGTACACAACTGACTGCTTTAAAAGCATAATACAAAGTGCAGCGTTATGTTCAAAGGTCAAAGCCATATGACAGTCCGTCAGATTTCATACATTTCCTCATTTGCTACAGTAAACAGAAATCGGATTGCTATGGATTACCAGTGCCTGAGCTGTACTATGGCTGAGGAACTACAGGTAAAGACAACAGAAATTCACTTGTTGGTCTCTTGGTTGTTGGCTTGGTACGGCTCCATGATGTAATTTGTCATTGTTTTACAAATTAGTTATACACTTAAAGCGATATTAAACTCCAAAACCAACAATTTTTATGTACTACAGCTTTTTACTCATTAGATGTGGTGACTGCATTCGTTTTCTTTTTAAGGCTTTTTCCCCTCTGTTTTCACCTGGTGATCTGGCCGGTCACTAGACATGTGCAAAAGGAAACAATTTGTTTTGTTTATTTTTAATTAGTTATTTAATTTATTTTGTTAACTTAAATTCGTTAAATTTGTTAAATTCGTCTTCGGAATTCGATCGTTTTCGGTAGAAATTCGAAAAAACCCGGTCGAATTCGATCGTTTTCAACCGAATTCGAAAAACCGGCCGAATTCGAAAACATTTCTACCGGATTCGATAATATTTCTGCCGGATTAGAATTCGATCATATTTTGATCAGATTCGAAAGTATTTCAACAGAATTCAATAATATTTCATCCGCTATCGTTAATATTTCAACCAAATTCGATGATATTTCAACCGGATTGAAAATTATTTCAACCGAATTTTAAATTATTTCTACCGGATTGGAAATTATTTCCACCGAATTAGAAATTATTTCAACCGAATTTTAAATTATTTCTACCGAATTGGAAATTATTTCCACCGGATTGGAAATTATTTCCACCGGATTGGAAATTATTTCCACCGGATTGGAAATTATTTCAACCAAATTTGATTGTATGTATTTGTATTTGTATTATTGTATTTGATTACATTCTATTAACCACTTGCTTACTGGGCACATAAACCCCCTTCATGCCCAGGCGAAATTTCAGCTTCCGGCACTGCGTCGCTTTAACTGACAATTGCGCGGTAGTGCGACGTGGCACCCAAACAAAATTGGCGTCCCTTTTTTCCCCACAATAGAGCTTTCTTTTGGTGGTATTTGATCGCCCGTGCGGTTTTTATTTTTTGCGTTATAATGAAAAAAAGAGCGACAATTTAAAAATATATATATATTTTTTACTTGTTGCTATAATAAATATCCCATTTTTTTTTTTTTTTTATATTTTTTTTTTCTCAGTTAAGGTCGATACGTATTCTTCTACGTATTTTTGTAAAAAAAAAAAAAAAAAATCACAATAAGTGACTGCTTTGCGCAAAAGTTATAGCACCTACAAAATAGGGGACATAATTATGATTTTTTTTTTTATATTTTTTTTTACTAGTAATAGCGGCGATCTGCGATTTTTATTGGGACTGCGATATTGCGACGGACACATCGGACACTTTTGACACATTTTTGGCGCCATTCACATTTATACAGCGACCGGTGCTATAAAAATGCACTAATTACTGTATAAATGTGACTGGCATTGAAGGGGTTAACACTAGGGGGTGAGGAAGGGGTTAAATGTATTGCCTGGGTGTGTTCTAACTGTATGGGGGGAGGGGGTGACTGGGGGAGGTGATCGATGCTGTCTCCCTATGTACAAGAGAAACAGCATCTGTCACCTCACTGACAGGACGTGAAGCTCTGTGTTTACACTCAGAGCTCCACGTCCCTGCTGTCTCACCGACGATCGCGTGTACCTGACGGACATCGCGGCCGCCGGGTACACGCATCGGATCCTCGGTGATGCGTCGGGACTGTTTTTCCCCGCCGCGCGCCACCCTGTGGCGCGCGCGGGGAATTACAATCAAATCACGTCCAAAGACGTGACCCCGGCGCCTCAGGTCCGCGCTGTTCACGTCTTTGGACGTGATGCGGTTTCCAAGTGGTTAAATTCTATTCTGTTCTTTACTATTATTTGATTTTCATTCTATTGTTTTATTATTTTATATTCTATTTTATTGTATTCTTTTTTAGAAATCGATTTATATTTTTTAGATTTTGATTCAAACTTGCTTTCAATTTTCATTCGAATTTGTTTTCGATTCAAATTGTTTTCGAATTCGATTCGAATAGAATTTTTTTTCGAATTCGAATTTCGTTCGCGTTTTTCGAATTTGTTTAAATTCGTTCATTTTGTAATTCGGACATTCGGATGCATCCGAATTTCCGAATAATGAAAAATTTGTCCGAATTCGTAACGAAACGAAATGCACATGTCTACCAGTAACACACCTCCTGTATTAGAGTCCTCCCACTCTGGATAAAGGAGCACTTCCTGTTCCTCCTCAGTAAGCTTGCCCCCATCACTGCTTTACTCACTGACAGTACTTGTCCTGGCCGGAAATGCCTGGAGGAGCACAATCCCTGCCCCTTGTTTGTGATTGGAGAAATCCAAAAATCCTGCCTCTTGTGTCCAATCAATGTGCTGTGATTCGTTACAGCACAAGCTGATTTTTGGGAGGGGGGGTGTCCCTGAATTGTAATTTGGAAATGTGGTCACCCTAACCCAGAGGCCTCCGCAGAGAATCCAGCACTCTATACAGGGTATCCATTGTCAAATATTTGTATTGTTTGGTTATCTGTTATGATAAATACTTTGTATTCATTATGGAATATTTTAATTGGTTATCTGCCATGGTTTGCCATGGTATTCATTATGGAATATTTGAATTGCCTCTGTCTGTTTAGTCTATAGGAGTGTCTCCATTTCATATATCTGTCAGTATAACCTCTGTAAATACCATGAGTATGAATTGCTATTTCCATAATGTGCATTGGGTCAATAAAAGTCCCGCACACCTTTGCACTGTATCCTGTGCTGTGGATTTTGCCCTTTTTCTCCTATTTGTCAATAGAATCACACGCAGGTCATTTATTCTGTATGGGGAAGTGTCGGGCTTGTAATAGGTTAACAGGAACATAAAAGAGGCTGTAAAATTAGTGCAATAAGAAAAAGGTCAGAACAGCTTCAAATGCCACAGTATATTGTAAATACTTGTTTTCTCTGTATTCACACGTTGCATGGTTGACACATACTCTGCCAAATTCTCATGTTTTGCTGGGTTTCTGGGTTTTGTTCCAACCAGGGACAGATTCTCAACCAGGGTTCCACAAAACCCTGAGATCCCTCCAGAGGTTGGGTCCAGCGCCACTTGGCAGAGCCAGAGTCATGACACCAGTGATCTTTCTAGCTGTCTTTAAAGTGTTTGTTAACCCCCCAAAAAATGGATCCTGCTCCTTTAAAGCATGTTATATGACACAGTGCTTGTCCTGTGTCATTTGGCCCCCTGGAACACCTAAAAAACCTGGCCTGGACATTTTCTCCCCACCCCACTGTAAACTGACCACGGTGTATCATGGCTGCTGACACCAGACACCGTGGTCAGTTATGTGCCTCTGTCATCAGCAGCCTGATATCTGCTCTCCTTTCTGCTCCTGTGTGCTCCTCTCCCCTCTCTGTCTGTGTGAGCCACCCCCCCCCCCCTCCTGCTGCTCTCATAACACTAACCTGTATACACCATCATATGGACACAAAAGATACAGATAGTGGCGCAAAAACAATCAGCAGTATGTAGCAGTTAAAAAGTCCGCTATTTAAAAAAAAAAAACAATTAAAGCTATCTGTCGTTTAACCCCCTGGCGCCCTCTTTCCTTTTTTTCTTTCCATGTATACACCATCAGCACTGCCTCCTATTGTAGTGTCCACCTCTGTGAATGATTTATAAATTTAAATGCTGTAAATACCTCATTAAAGAGCTGAGATTGCGATCACATGACCAGCCAGCTCTCTCCTCCTCTCCTCCAGACTGACATCAGCAAGGGAATCTCAGCCCCGCCCACTGCATCTGTCAGAGGAGTAAAGGAGAAAGCTGGCCAGTCATGTGATCGCAAGCTCAGCAGTGAAATTAGGTATTTGCAGCATTTATTTTGATATATCACACACAGAGGGGCATACTACAATAGGAGGCATTGCTGATGGTGGATACGGGTTACAGTGGCTTAACAACCACTTTAAGGATAGATTTAGACATGCATCTAAATTTCTCTTTCCTCTGAAGTATGATTGGCCTTCTGATTGTGCTTTAGAGGCTACTGACAGGCGGTAAAAAAGCAATGTGACACCTTCTCGCCACCTACTTTAACCTAATTTTTGCTGACAGACGTGCCACAACTGCATGCATCGGTCAGGGTTACGGGGATTTTTGTGGCACTTTTCCATTTGCTTCCGTGTCTCGGCAAGACCGATGATCGCTACGTGTCAGGTAAACTTTGCTACGAGTGTACCATTCTTATGTTTTTTTTTCCCAATAAAGACCAACCTTGTTGTTAAAAAAAAAAAAAAAAAAAAAAACTTTGCTACGAGTGCAAAGCATAGTGATTGCAGCATGTAAACACCCCTGTCCGCTGCCTATTGCCACTCAATTGTGCATTTTTACCGCCCCCGTTATCGCACATCTAAATGAAGCTTAAAGTGATTGTAAAGGCTAAAGATTTTTTACCTTTGTAGCACCCTCTTGCTAGATGTTAGTGTAGGTACATTTTAGCTTGGATAGGGGCAAGCCAGGGCTGTTTATCTGGGTCGGGGTTTAGTGACTCAGGGGTTGGATGACTCATCTGGTAGTTCTGTCTGGCAAATCCCTCTGGTCTTGAAGTTGGTGGAAACTTCTAGAGCTGTAGGGCGGGAGTGAGAATGGGCTGCCATGCATATTTATGAGATCCTCAGCCAATACCCAGCAAATGGGCCAGCAGGGGGCAGAATCACCTCTTAAATAGTCCTACCAGCAAAGGCAGTCAGGTGGAAGATGGAGATGGAGTGCTGAGGAGGCTGTCGGGGGTCGGGTATTGGAAAGTCCCTTCAACTCACAGTGATCCAGCTGGGTTCTGCAGCAAGTGAGTACCGGATCAAGAAGAGGAGCTGTATATAGAGACTGTATATAGGAAAAGTTGTCCCTGAAGTTGTTGTTGAAGTCAAATGGGCATCCCATAACCTCCCATTCTATATTTAAGCTATTACTCTCAATAAACAACAAAAACTGGACTGTTCTCTGATTCAAGTGTGCCTGTGAAGATTCAGTGTGCCTGGTTGTGCAGGGTGAGGGATCCCAGTTCACTTGCGGCTCCTAGGGGGTGCGCTACACCTTCATGCATCCTATACATGAAGGTAAAAAACCTTCAGTGTGCAGAAATCCCCCTAATACTCACCTGAGCCCCCTCTTACTCTAGCGGTCGAGCACGGGAGCCTCGGCTGTCCCTGGTCTTTCTCTCCTCATTGGCTGAGACACAGTAGCAGAAGCCATTGGCTCTCGGTACTTTAGATTTATGTGTCTATTGTTACATAAGTTGAAAGAAGACACATCTCTAATACAATCTTTGAAATGTATCTCTAGGCTAAACCTATTTTATTTGTGAAATGGCGCGTACACACAATCGAAAATTCCGACAACAAATGTTCGATGTGAGCTTTTTGTCATAAGTTCCGAATGTGTGTAGGCTCCATCGGACATTTGCTGTCGGAATTTCCGACAAGAAAAATTTGAGAGCTGGTTCTCAATTTTTCCGACAGCAAAAGTTGAGATCGTCTGTATGCAATTCCGAAGCACAAAAATCCTACGCATGCTCCCAATGCATACTTACAATTCCAATGTGACGGATCTCGGATACCCCGTATGGGCACCTCTGCCTGACCTGTGTCTCTTGTCCTCCAAACGCACCCGCAGCCTGCAGCCTTGCCATAACCAACCCTTAACACATGGCTCAACAAAAGCCAGGCCCTCGTTTGCAATTGCGACAAGAAATTGTGACCTGGCGCCCGCCGGTAATTGAGGCCGCGGCTTTGCGGCCTCAATTACTGGCCGTCGCACGGTGGGGGGAGGTGGGGGTGCACATAGGCACAGGATACGACGGCTGGTAATTGATGCCGCGGCTTTGCAACCTTGTGAAGGCCCAAGCTTCCTTCTGTGACCTGGCGACATCTGGTGGTGACCATTGGCATTACAAGTAAAACAGCAGTTCTAATGTGTTTTTTCACTGTTTTCACTGCCATCTCCTTCCCTCTAATTAGAACACCCTAGAGAATAAAATGGCAGTCGTTGCAATACTTTCTGTCACACCGTATTTACACAGCGGTGTTACAAGCGCACCTTTTTGGGGAAAAAATACACTTTTTTTAATTAAAAAATAAGACAACAGTAAAGTTATACCAATTTTTTTTTATATTGTGAAAGATAATGTTACGCCAAGTAAATTGATACCCAACATGTCACGCTTCAAAATTGCGTCCGCTCGTGGAATGGCGCCAAATTTTTATCCTTTAAAATCCCCATAGGCGACGTTTAAAAAATTCTACAGGTTGCATGTTTTGAGTTAAAGTGAAGGTCTAGAGCTAGAATTATTGCTCTCGCTCTAACGATAGCGGCAATACCTCACATGTGTGGTTTGAATACCGTTTACATATGTGGGCGCTACTCACCTATGTGTTCGCTTCTGCGAGCGAGCTTGGCGGGACGGGGCGCGTTTTCTGGCTCCTAACTTTTTTAGCTGGCTCCTAGATTCCAAGCAAATTTGTCAAACCCTGCCTTAACACCATAAAATGTCCATTTATGGATGGACATTTTATGGTTACACAATCTGGTCACATTGTTATATCTTTTTATATGGACTATAAACTGAAGGACCTATGAATAAATGGTTGTGGAACGAATCATTTGAGTTTCCATTATTTCTTATGGGGAAATTTGCTTTGATATACAAGTGCTTTGGATTACAAGCATGTTTCTGGAGCGAATTATGCTCACAATTCAAGGATTTACTGTACTGTAATGTAATGGCAACAATATTTATCAAGCTACACTTTTGTTTTAGAAACTTAGTAGCATGCTATAGAATTGGAATAGGAAGTGCTATACGTAATTCTAGATTGTAATTCTAAGAATTATACACTCTCCTTACTGCCTGTATCTTGCTTTGCTGTTTTTTATATAGCTAGCTGACCTACTTTAAACCTACAGGGACGGATGTGGTAGCACTGTGATACCTCATTGCTAGTGATCAGTCCACACTATGGCTTCCAGTTAAGTGGGTCAGATATGAAATAATCTTCTTTATATGCTACGAGTTCTTTTTATACACATGCAAGTGGAAACATTTAGACTGGATCCAGCTTATCTAGGTGTGCCGCTTTTCGTAATGCTAAAATGCAGAAATGAGGAATTGGACATGCAGTAACTCGCTAATTCACTAATTAAAGGTGTATGAAAACTCAAGTACAAAAATGCAACATATTTCAGTTTTTAGTCATTAGATGTGGTGGCTGCATTAGTTTTCTTTTTTTTTCAGGCTTTTTTTCTTTATCCTGCCAGTAATGCACTTCCTGTCCGAGAGTGGCAACGCTCACTCACTGTACTGTATCTATGGAGGAGCAGAGATTAATTTCTGGCAGGATCAGTAGCTATTTTTGACAGTTATACAGATATAACAAAACTATTTCAATTATATATTTAACCAGGGCTTTTTTTCAGGGGGAACACCTCTGGCTCAGACCCTTTGGTGCCTGCTCACCACAATCACCTGTAAACACAGAAGTCTGGTTTCTGTGTTTAAAAGTGACAGCTCTGCACTCTGTGTCTAACTCTATATTCTGTATGTAATGCAATCCTGGTATTTAACCATTTCCTTCCTTACTGGGCACTTAAACCTCCTTCCTGCCCAGACCAATTTTCAGCTTTCAGTGCTGACCAGTGGCAGGTGGTGCTCAAAATTTTTGGGGGGGCGCAAAGGAAAAAAAAAATTGCAGTGTCACTGTGCCCAAACGCAGCCACTGTGCCATGCTATCAAACGCAGCCACTGTGCCATCAATTTGCACCGCTGTGCCATGCCATCAAATGCAGCCACTGTTCCATCAATTCGCACCACGGTGCCATGCCATTAAACCAGCCACTGTGCCATCCATTATCACCACTGTTCCATGCCATTAAACCAGCCACTGTGCCATCCATTGTCACCACTGTGCCCATGGTCGCCGCTGTGCCAATTGTCCCCACTGTGCCCTGTAAATTGCTCCCCCCCCCCGCCCGGCACTTACCTTTACTGGAGTCAGGCATCCACGTCCCTCGATGTCTTCTCCCGCCCTCGATGACTGACAGGCGTCTCAGCCAATCAGGTTACCCGTATCCAGAACCGGCCAACCTGATTGGCTGAGACGCCTGTCATCTTATCCAAGGGGCGTACAATCTGTGCGCTCCGAGAATAAGCTTCCGGGACCCGAGGGCTGTACTGGGAAAGCCAATCAGAGCTGTTGGCTCTGATAGACATTTCCGTACAGCCAATCAGCTGGCGTTATTCAGATGGCTGGACATGAGCGCCGACCATCTGAATAACAGCGGCAGCGGCGATAATAACATAGATTCGTGCAATGCATGAATCTATGTTATTAGACTCTGTGGCGGCGAGAGCCAGAGGGGGCGGCGCTCCAGCGCCCTCTATGGATGAACCGCCACTGGTGCTGATGCACTTTTAATGCAATTGCGCGGTCATACAACACTGTACCCAAATTATATTTTTTTCCCCACAAATAGAGCTCTCTTTTGGTGGTATTTGATCACCTCTGCGTTTTTTATATGTGCTATAAACAAAAAAAGACAGAAAATTTTGAAAAAAACACAATATTTTTTTACTTTTTTCTATAATAATATCCTAGTTTTTTTTAAAAAAATATATATATATATATTTTTCAGTTTAGGCCGATACGCATTCTTCTACATATTTTTGGTAAATAAAATCGCAATAAGCGTATATTGATTGGTTTGCGCAAAAGTTATAGCGCTAGGGGATAGATTTATGACATTTTATTTTTTACTAGTAATGGTGGCGATCTGCGATTTTTGTCAGGCCTGCGATATTGCGGCGGATAAATCGGACACCTTTGACACTATTTTGGGACCATTCACATTTATACAGCGAACAGTGCTATAAATATGCACTGATTACTGTATAAATGTGACTGGCAGGGAAGGGGTTAAAACTATGGGGTGATCAAGGGGTGAAAAGTATTCCCTGGGAGTGATTCTTACTGTGGGGAAAGGGGACTGACTGGGGGAGGTGACTGATCTGTGCCACTATATACAAGGGACACAGCATCTGTCTCCTCTCCCTGACAAGACATGGAGCTCTGTGTTTACACACAGAGCTCCACGTCCTCCCTTTGTAACTGCCGATCTCCACTACCTGGCGGACAACGCGGCCGCCAGGCACGCGCATCCGCACCACGTGACACGGCTGGCACAGCTTTTCAGGAAGACGTCCAGGGACGTCCACCCGGCAGTTGAGAGCTGCGCTGTGAGCGTCTTTCATCTATAGCGCGGCTCTCAAGTGGTTAATGCCCCTTTAGGACCCTCCTACTGTTCGTCTAAATCAGTGTTTCTCAATTCCAGTCCTCACGCCCCCCCAACAGGTCAGGTTTTCAGGATTTCCATTATTTTGCACAGGTGATTTGATCAGTTTCACTGCCTAATGGCCCATACACACGATCCGAATATCGGCCTACGGATCGTACGACTTTTTTCGCTTAATAATCGCGAGTAAAATAAAATAGGTTTTTAAACTCACGAAAATTATCGTACGATAGAAAAAACGATCGGAAGTGATGTCACGTGTTGAAATGTATTTGTATTGTATTATCGGACGACGGCTGTACTGACTAAACGAAAATCAGACGATCGGACATCGGACGAGAAAAATTTTCGCGCTTGTCCGATCGAATTTAATCGGATGAACGGTCGTGATCGGCTGTCGAAAGTAGTGTACACACGATCCGAAAATCGTACGATCCATCATCGGACGATCGTTTTCGTCCGATATTCGGATCGTGTGTATGGGCCATAAGTAATCACTACAGCCTTTTCATCTGAGGGAAATCCTGAAAACATGACCTGTTGGGGGGGCGTGAGGACTGGAATTGAGAAACACTGGTCTAACCACACCCACTATTTGATCTAATTTGGAGGGTGTGTGTGGGTGGAGGGGTTTTGGGGGGCCGTGGTTGAGTTCCAGCACCTATTGTTTGAGAAAAATGTTTACAGAAAAAAGGGATTGAATAACAGAAATTCATTGTTGGGTTTATATACACTTTGAGTCTTGTTTTGCCATATTTGTCAGGGTCTAGGTTTAAAGTGTTTTTTTAAGTCAATAATTTCTGCCCCCCTGAAATAATCAGAGGTACTACACAGTGTGTGTGTGGTTTTTTTTTGGCAGCTAAATACCTTATCTAGATGTGCGGTCACGTAACCGCTGACCGCTCTCCTTCCTCGATCTAAGGACTACAGTGGGAGGGGCTGAGTCTCCCCTCTGATGCCAGCCAGGCATTCACGTGACCGCACATTACCAATGTAAACAAAGACATTTAGCTACAGAATTGAAAAAAAAAACACTGTGTAGTACATCATGTTATTGCAAAGGGGCTGGCAGGGATAGGAATCTCTAACTTTTTCTAGACTAAATAGCGGCTGGAGGGGTGGGGGGGGGGGGGAGACAGATCCCTACACATTTTTCTGAGCTGATAGGGAGAGAGGGAGGGGGTAAGAGGAGAGCAGCTGGATGATGGAGGCAAATAAACTGACCACAGTATCATGGATAAGCAGCCATGATTATCATGGTCATCACACTAAGGGGAACACAGGAACAGGCAGGATCAATCAGGTATATGACAACATAGAAAGGGACAAATGACACAGCAGAAGCACTATGCTGTTTAACATGCTTTAAAGGAACAGTATTTTCTTATTTTCTTTTGTTTTAGGGTTACAACTACTTTAAAGGAGATGATGAAATACAGAAGTGCCGTTGCTGGCCTCCTTGTTAAAATGTTATTTATATAGCTGTTACACTGGCTGCAGTACTATCTGAGTCACTACCCAAGAACAAGCATGCAGCCAGTGAATTCAAAACCTACAAACGTGTTCCATTTCTGTGAGGGTCAGCAAGCAGGAGAGCCGGGCAACTGGCTATTACAATCACAGACAAAAGTGGGTAGCCTCTGTATTTTCTGTAGTTATTAGAGGTAGGATGCACAAATACACACACACACACACACACACATACATACAGTTGTATTCAAAATTATTCAACCCCCAGTGAAATGGATTGTTTTGGCCAGTTTGACATTGATTTTGATCATTCAGTCATCCTGCTTACAATTAAATCAAAGAGGCACGTGTAGGTCAGACAAATATAACATAACATTTATTATGAAATAACCACAAATGTCTTTTCTGTGCTCACATCATTATCAGTTTTATTCAACCCCCAAGTGACATTCAATCTTAGTACTTAGTACAACATCCTTTTACAGTTATAACAGCTTTTAAACGTGAAGCATAGCTTGACACAAGTGTCTTGCAGCGATCTACGGGTATCTTCGCCCATTCGTCATGGGCAAAAGCCTCCAGTTTAGTCACATTCTTAGGCTTGCGCACTGCAACTGCTTTCTTTAAGTCCCACCAGAGGTTCTCAATCGGATTTAAGTCTGGTGACTGCGATGGCCACTCCAAAATGTTCCAGCCTTTAATCTGCAACCATGCTCTAGTGGACTTGGAGGTATGCTTGGGATCATTGTCCTGTTGAAAGGTCCAACGTCTCCCAAGCCTCAGGTTTGTGACGGACTGCATCACATTGTCATCCAATATCTCCTGGTACTGAAGAGAATTCATGGTACCTTGCACACGCTGAAGCTTCCCTGTACCTGCAGAAGCAAAACAGCCCCAAAGCATGATTGCCCCCCGCCATGCTTCACAGTAGGCAAGGTGTTCTTTTCATCATAGGCCTTGTTCTTCCTCCTCCAAACATAGCGTTGATCCATGGGCCCAAACAGTTCTAATTTTGTTTCATCAGTCCGCAGAACACAATTCCAAAACTTCTGTGGTTTGTCCACGTGACTTTTGGCATACTGCAGTCAACTCTTCTTATTCTTTGGAGACAGCTAGGGGGTGCGCCTGGGAGTTCTGGCATGGAGGCCTTCATTACGCAGTGTGCGCCGTATTGTCTGAGCAGAAACTTCAGTACCCACATCTGACAAATCTTTTCTCAGTTCCTCAGCAGTCACATGGGGACTTTTCTCCACTCTACGCTTCAGATAGCGCACAGAAGTCGAAGTCCGCATCTTCTTTCTGCCACGACCAGGTAGCGTTTCAACAGTGCCCTTTGCCTTGAATTTGCGAATGATGCTTCCTATGGTGTCTCTTGGTATGTTTAACATATTTGCAATCTTCTTATAGCCATTGCCCTTCCTGTGAAGAGTAATCACCTCTTCTCTTGTCTTCCTGGACCATTCTCTTGACTTCACCATGTTTGTAACCACACCAGTAAATGTCTAGAAGGAGCCGAGTATCACAGTCATTTTAAAGCTGCCTAATTGGTGCTTATTAGGCTGTATTGCTGCTCCCTGACATCCACAGGTGTTTTCAATACCTGATTGAAAACACTTCAATGAACCTCTGTTCTTCAGAGTGGTAGTCTTTAAGGGGTTGAATAATTGTGTAAATGAAGAATTCACAAAGAAACATTTACTACTGTATTACATAACCAATTGACGTCATTTTAGTTGCATATGGTTCTTTAACCACTTAAGGACCCCCGCACGCACATATACGGCCACAGAATGGCACGTACAGGCACAAGGGCGTAAATTTACGTCCCCGCCTGAGTGCGGTTCGGGGGTCCCATCGGGACCCCCTCCGCGGCGTGCGGGGGTCCCCCTACCTCTGGGAGCGATCCGGGATCTGCGGGCGGATGTCCGTGATTTCCGCCCCCCCCCGCGATCGCTCCCAGCCAATGGGAGCGCGCTCCCAGCCTGTCACTTCCTCCTCCTGTGTTTACACAGGAAGGAGGAAATGATGTATTCTCTCATCGCAGCGCTGTTTCCCAGCGCTGCTGATGAGAGAAGACATCACAAGTAAGTGTGCACCAACACAACACTGACACACACTCACATAGGCATATTAACCCCTTGTGATCGCCCCCCCCACCCCCCTGTCACAGTGTCACTGAATGCAGTGATTTAATCACTGCATTTAGTGTCAGTGTGACAGGCAGTGTAAAAAACAGTTAGTGTTAGGTTCAGGATAGCCCCCCCACCCCCCCTAATAAAGTTTTAACCCCCTGATCACCGCCCTAGTTAACCCTTTCACTCCCTATTGCCAGCGTCACTAAGCGATCATTTTTCTGATCGCTGTATTAGTGCCGCTGTTCCCGCTAGGTAGCTATTTTTTTTTATTGCGATTTTTTTTTTTACTAAAGACATGTGGCTAAATAAATTTTGGCCTAAATGTTTGACTAAAATTTAGTTTATTTGATTTTTTTTTTAACAAAAAGTAAAAAATAGTGGGTTTTTTTCAAAAATGTCGCTCTACTTTTGTATATAGCGCAAAAAATAAAAATCGCAGAGGTGATCAAATACCACCAAAAGAAAGCTCTATTTGTGGGAAGAAAAGGACGCAAATTTTGTTTGGGAGCCACGTCGCACGACCGCGCAATTGTCTGTTAAAGCGACGCAGTGCCGAATCGCAAAAACACCTTGGGTCATTTACCAGCGTATTGGTCCGGGTCTTAAGTGGTTAAGAAGTCCTTGTAGGATTTAATTCTGAATTCAATTACAAATGTACACTAAATTCCCTAAAACCCTTTACAGCATTGGGGGGTTGAATAATTTTGAACACAACTGTAACTAAGACAATTTAATGAAAACTGATAATGTTTTGTTCATATTTTTATTACCTTTATTGGATTAGCTAAACAACATTAAAATTAATATATATATTGAATATGAAAATAAAGCAGCCTTCTTTTTTACACATTTTTCCATATCTCCAAGCCTCTTTTTTTTACAGAGATCAGTAGCTCAAGATGAAATTTACAAACACAAGTGAATGAGTCAGAGCAGTGACATCCCTCTATAGAACCGCTCAGTCTGTAGATTTAATCTGACAAAACCAGCTTTTAGATAGTTCCTAGTGCTCTGGGAATCCTTTGCTACAGTATGTACTAATTGTTTATTTGTAAACCAAAGAATACATAATGTATATAATAAAATATAAAATAAAAACCTATAAGCACATTCCTTTTTTGGTATATACTATATGTTTTGATGAACAAACTGAAAAAACTGTACTTACACAAGTACGATCACCTCCCGTGTTCTGATTGTGTGCTGATTTTCCAGCATGCCGTTTTACCAAAAGCCACACACAGGTCCCAGAAGACAGCAGAGGGGCTCGCCGCACAGAAAAGATATAACGTCCTGCGCCGCGGACCGGATGAATCGGAAGTACACTATATACTTCGTAAAAAGGTAGGATAGAAGAAAACTATTTTTTTTTTAATATCCAAAAATGAAGGGTGGAGAGGTGGTCTTTCGTTTAAGACCACCTCTCAAAAGTGGGTGGAGCTCCGCTTTAAGGAGCACACAGTGTCATGAGCCGTCAACCAACCAAGAGAACTATATCCATATTGCATTCATTTATCTATTAATCCAATGTGGACAGCTTTGTTTTTAGCCAATAAGATTCCTGCATTGCCTTACAGAATGCCAGGAATGTGTGCCACAGCTCCAAGTCAGAACAAAAAGTGTATCCATCATTTGAAGGCTCGGCCAGTAACATAAGGAGGCACTGAGCATATTTAAAGAGAAACTCGAGTAAACAGCTAAATGCACATATGAAATACATTTAATGCATCTGTGTTACCTCTGAAAGAGTTTGTAATACTTTCCAGACAGTCTTGAGATTTACACAGCCCTGTCTAGCGTCAGAGCTAGGTTGTGACCTGAACTTTCTTTGCTGCAGTGAAACAATGTAGCTTGGTCACCTCTCCTCCCTTAGCCACTGATTGGACAGCAGAGGCGGCTCTTTAATTAGGCAAATTAGACGGTCGCCTAAGGCCTCATACTCACAGGGGCCTCGCGGCCACCTAACTTGCCCAATGCATTACCCCAGTTTTGAGGGACAGGGGACCTTAACGTTGCTGTGCTCAGGCAGCGTTAAGAGCCCTGACTCAGGAGCAGGGCCGCCAGCGTCCCTAACAACCAGTAAATATCGGTGACACCACCCCTTGTGACGTCAATTACCCAGCATGCCCTCAGTCAATGACATCGCCAGGTGGCACCAGCCCCTTAGTTATTAAAGGGCAGGATCTGGGGGCCACCTTGTTAAAAGGGGCTTCCAGATTCCGATAAGCCCCCTGCCCGCAGACCCCCCACAACCACCGGCCAGGGTTGTGGGGAAGAGGCTCTTGTCCTTGAATTATGTTTCCCGTCATGGGAGTGAGTGGGGTCCCATGTCGGGTTAAGGCCTCACAAAGCCTAGAGCCGCCTCTGTTGGACAGTGAAAGAGCAGCACACTGGTGAGCTCACCCCTCTGCTCTTCCTTTATGTCAAAATCTTTTATGTAAGCTTGTACAACCAGCAAAAGTGATTGGCTCCCAGTGCTCCCCCTCTCTTGCCCAATCTGAGCTCTACTGTATAGAGGTCTATTCTCTGCTGCAGAAGATATGAATAGGCAGTCCGTTATGTTATTTTTCAGGGCTGGTTTAAAGCTAGGGTTCCCACTAAAAAAAAAAATATTAAAAGCCAGCAGCTACAAATGCTACTTTTAATATATGGGCACTTACCTGTCCAGGGTGCCCGCGATGTCGGCAGCCGAAGCCGAGCAATTGCTCAGCTCTCGGCTGCCCCCGCTGCCATCTTTGGTGAGGGAATCAGGAAATGAAGTGTTGCGGCTTCACTTCCCTGTTCCTTACTAGGCATGCACGAGTCGCACTGCACATCCTCACTGGTCCCCGCTGTATTCTGGGAGCTGTGTGTCTCCCAGAAGAGAACGGGGGTACAGAGTAGGCGCCGGAAGTGGCGTAGATCAGAGGTGATCTGCGCCAGGAAGTGGGAGCAAATACCTGTATTAGACAGGTATCTGCTCCCCCCTCCCCCTGAATGGTGCTAAATGTCATAACAGAGGGGGGAAGGGGTTCTAAAAAGTGGAAGTTCCATTTTTGAGTGGAACTCCACTTTAAGGAACAGATTTGCGTCATGCACTTTTAAAAAAAGAACAAAAATCTGTGACTATACAGGTTTTGCTAAAGGAATTATAATTTTCTGAAAAGAACTGTTAGGCCACGTACACACGATCGAATTTATCTGCTGAAACTGGACCGTTTCAGCAGACATCTCCGAACGCGTGTACGGGCTAGCGGACATGTTTTCACAGCGGACAAATTTCAAAGCATGCTTTGAAATTTGTCCACCGGAGACATGTCCGTCGGATATGTCGGCTGATTAGTACACTAACCAGCGGTCAGAAATCTCCGCGCATGCGTCAAATGGATTCGACGCATGTGTGGAAGTATTTTACTTCCTGGAGTGGTGACGTGGCAGCGTCAACGTCACCGCCACGTCACCGCGTCCTCAGCTCGAGGGGATTTTCGTCCGATGTTGTGTACACGCCATCGGACCAAAATCCGATGACACATGTCCGCTGGAAACGGTCCGTCAGACATGTTTGAGCGGACATGTCTCATCGTGTGTATGCGGCCTTAAATCTTCCTTCGAAGACCATAAATTTAGCCTATTACCCTCTAGGCAGGTGATTTATGTCCCCCGCTTTGTAAGAAGCAAAAATCTACCACTAGGCATCACTGCACTGACCTGTGCCTATAGGCTGAAAAACAAAGGGGACTAGTTGCATCTACAACTCACGTGACGGAACCAGTATAAAGACCTTGTAAACCCAAAAATGTGCGGGGATGAGTATTTGCGAGTTCAGTCAATATAGAGAAGAGTAAATGGGTTTCTCACCATCCCCACCTTACCTGTAGAGATCACAGGCTCACAAAAGATCCAGATGAGATTTTGATCCAGGTGTGATGGTGTGGATGTGCCACTTTCATGACTTGTAGGAACAATCCGGTAGTTTCATATAATTGCATTCGTGGCAAAGAAAGGGTTAAATTGAAACTCTAGTTTTGTTGTGAAAAGCAACAATTTTTTTATTGTAAGAATTTAGGGAGACTATTTGCAGATTCAAACTTGCTACTTCCCTCTAGATATGAGATTGTCAATATCCTTAAACTTAAAGAAGTGGGTGTGCAGAGTTAGAGGGTTTGGTGGTCTCTACAAAAAAAGGAAGCACCTGGGTATTATTAGGAACGTAGACAAGTTTTCTTTGTCCTAAAGCAGAGGTCTCCAAACTTTATAAACAAAGGGCCCTTATTCTTTAGACTTTAGGGGGGCCAGACTGTGGCCAGTGGTAGTGGAAATTTTCCAGGCATCAGCGGGCATATACATCACCATATTTGGTATTAGGGGAAGGAATAGTGCCCCATCTTTGGTGAATGAATGAATGAATGAATGAAAACTTATATAGCGCAGCACATGCGAACTGAATCGCCTCTGGTATCATTGGGAGGAATAATGCCCTATTATTGGTGTCAGGGAGAAATGATGCCCCGCTGTTGGGTGTCAGTTGGACGAAAAGTGTCTCATTACAGTAAGAGGAAAAGTGCCCCAAGGGCCAGATACTGGCAGGCAAAGGGCCACATTTGGCCCCAGGGCCGCAGTTTGGAGACCACTGTCCTAAAGGATACCGATGTAATGTTAGTCATGAAAGGTGTACAACATCCTTCTTCAGACATGGCTCCCATAAACAGTTCATAACAGTCCTAACGTGCTGTGTTTCCCAACCCGTGTTTCCAGAACAGAATCTATGGAACAGTCTTTAACTGCATGTGCTTCAGAAACAGCTCCTATAGAATAGCCCACAATGGTTGTACCGCGTTGCGCCTCCTAACATAGACTTCAGAACCGGCTCCTATTAAAACCGTCCATAACTGACTTTCAACATGTGTTTCAGAACCAGTACCTCTGGAACAGTCCTTAACTGTCTTCCAACATGTGCTTCAGAAACAGCTATTTGGAACAGTCCATAATGGAAAATTGTATCAAATACTTACCGTAATTTTCCTTTCCTGACGCCAAACCATGGCAGCATACTAGTGATAGAGCTCCGCCTCTTGACCACTCCCTCAGGACCAGTGAATAGCATAAATTAAGGCATGGTTAGCCGCCACCCCATTCTTTGTAACAAGCCACATACCGAAACGCACATGGGTGGGCTCATATGCTGCCATGGTTTGGCGTCAGGAAAGGAAAATTACGGTAAGTATTTGATACAATTTTCCATTTTCCTGACGCCAACATGGCAGCATACTAGTGATAAATAACTAGCTGACAGGGTGGGATCTACTTGTCCAACCAATCCTCTAATTAGGATGAGACAGAGGACTGAATAGTTCTTCCTACAAAGTTCCCTGATGACAGGACCCCCGGGTCTATTCTGTCAAGTTTGAGTAGGAATGTTGGGAAGACCACGATACCCTCTACAGATGGGCACCATAGATTATTTTGAATGTGTTGCCTATGAGGCTTCAACTGCTCTGGTAGAGTGCTCCGCCACCGCTGACGGAGGCTTGCAACCCCTAGTCCTATATGAACAACCGAGCCTGCTAGGGTCCAAGCAGTAACTTCTTTCCCTTGATTCCCAGCTGGAATGACAAAAGGTTTAGATGACCTGGAAGGGACAATTGTGGACCGATACTACTTTAAAGTTATGAAAATTATCAGTTTGTGAGACTTTCCTGTGTGATGTTCTGGAAATTTAGGCAATGTCCAGCTGTCTGTTAAATAGCAGTCTGTTGCCATGTTTGTGGCAAGATGATCTACAAGGCCAACTCTACTCCTTTTGGAAAGAAAAGAATATACATTATATATTTTTTTACTTTGAAGCTCCAAGAGCTTGAATATCCAATAACCTCCTGCCTAAAGTTCTTGCAATTGATACTGCCTTATAAGTGATGGCCTGAACTGGACACTGCTCTGTTAGAATGAACGGTTGAACGGATATGAGAACCTGCAGCTCCAATATATATTTTCCGTGGAGACCTACTCTCCAAAAACTCAAAAGTTGTACAAACTGAAGGATTCATGGCCAATTTAAATGTGTTTTGCCGATAAAGCGACGCTCATGAGCTATGCGAGGATAGGTTAAGGCGTGGAGGAAGTATAGAACAGCTGGCACTGAAAGGGCAGTAGGATAAATGTCTCGCTCTACCAAGAAAAAGCAAACTTGTTCCAGAATTAGGCCTAGATGTTGTAAGTAGAATGTCTTCTCGCACACAACAAAGTAGAGATCACTCTGTAGTGAAACCAGAGTAATAGAGTTGCCCATAGAGCAGGAATTGAAAGGAAATCTTTGCATTGGGACAGGGATGGTAAAAGTGTTGCCTATAGTTCTACTTTAAGTAGACGGTGCAGCAGAAACAGATAGCACAGTGAGGAAGGTTTGTGGTCCAGGATGACAAAACAGTCAAAATTGGAAACGGCCCCTCCCCCACAGTTGTGGAATGCCGGCCGTCCGCATACTAGAAGCAGCGCGGCCGCTTAATGGGGGCGCTAGACTAATTTTCAGTGACAGTGTAGCGCAAGCCGGCAGGGAATCTTTTCATGCTGCCCCCCTGCAAAGTGCTGCCCTAGGCCAGGGCCTTGTTGGCCTAGGCCAGGATACAGCTCTGTCAATATGGAGGACTGGCTATGACAACTATGTCCAAGGACCATGGCTATGGAACGCTCTGCTAACGGACATCCGCATCGGAGAAAACCATCGGGCCTTCAGGAAGAAACTTAAGACCCACCTCTTCTGAGGGATAAGGAAGACAATGGATACAAGAAGCGCCTTGAGGTGATTTAGTTCGCAGGTGTAGCGCTATACAGGTTTTTCACTCACTCCTTCACTCATTGCAGTCCCATGGAGAGATCAGAGCATCTGCCCCCTGCGCCTTGTGTTGCGGAAACAAAGTCAGACATACCCAAAGTTTGCGATTACTCTGGGAAACGAGGAGGTCTGTCTGTGGTAGGCCCCACTTGTGGACCAGGTCAGAGAAGACCTGGGACCTAGACCCTCGTTGTGCTCTGGGAAGCTTGTACTTGTTCAAAAAATCTGCTGAGAGGTAAACTGCATCTAGAATTTTGCTGGGGATCTTCCATCCCAGGCGTTATGGGTTTTACCTCTCTCACTAGCATATTGCCGTGAGTTTCACCCAGGAGCTGAATATAGGCAACTACTGCCCTGTTGCTCAACTGCAAGGAGACTGGTCTTCCTTGACTCTGTAGTAAAGCTGAAGTGATAAAAGGGGCAGCTTGAACCCCAGCGCGTTCAAGATTACCCTCCTTGGCTGGGAATCTCCGCCTGCCTTGACCTAAAGTCCCTCACAGTGCATCTTCCCGAGTGTCTTGTAGACATGATTCATAGCAATTCTCCAGTGTAAAGGTCCTAACGGACCGAGACTTGCTCTAGGACTTTTCATCATGATGGATCGCTACTTATAACGAGTAACACTGTTATTAACGGTGTTCGATCCTGTTTCCTCCCTTGTAGAATTCTTGAAATGTAAATTTGCGCAGGTGCCCATGCACCCCAGAAATCATCTGTATGCATGATGACGTTGTGCCCAGATGAGCACTGAGAAACCATCAAATAAGCGGAAGTATATTTCCCCAGAATCCTGTTCCTGACTGTCACCACTTCCTCTGATAGAAATAAGAGGAACTAGAGCACCCCCAGTGTACACTAACCAGTTGGTTTTGCTTTCCCTCTAAGGTGTGAGGATAGGATAGGCATCCTGACAATCCAGCAACAGCATCCAGCCATGTGGTTGTACTGTTTAATGTACTTCAGCTTAAAGATCTCAAAGAGGACCCAGAAGGGTTTGACCTTTTCCGATCTGCTACTGGACATCAGCCAACATCCCCTGCAAACTCCAAACAGGATTGTATAGAAAACCTGCAATCCCTTGAGTCTGAAGTGTATTGTAGTATTGTAAGCATTGTAGCAGCACACCTGTTGTGGTGGACTTGGCATATGCGTGGGAGAGAAATGGTCTGGAGGAGCAGTGGGGAATTTCCTGAAGTGACCATGAGTGCCTGATACCTTCATCCAAGGACATGTACCATATGCTGTCCAGAAACACGTAAAGTGTGCCCTCTAGGTCTTACCTCAAGGCTTCACTATTGCAACCCCAAAGTCACGTGACTTTGCTGCGATTTTTGCTTTTTTTTTTTTTTTTGCTGCAATTTTGATGCGACTGGAAACAATGCCTGTATAAGTAGCATCAAAGTGGAACCAAAGTAGTGCAGGGACTATTTTGAAGTTGATGCCACTTGAAGTTGCACAGATATAAACAATACTTATTGGAAATTATGGGGAATGGCCTGTCATGCGACTTTCCAGTCTCAAGTCGCACTAAAGGAAACTGAGCCCTAGAGTCTGGGCATGTACTTGTGTGATTGATTTTTTCCCCAGAGGTCTGTCATGTGACCTTCCAGTCTCATGTCGCACTAAAGGAAACTGAGCCCTAGAGTTTGGGCATGCACTTGTGTGACAGATTTTTTTCAGAGAAGTCTGCACTAAGGTACAAGTCAGACTTTTATTTATTTATTTATTTTTGTTGCACCCACTGCTACAAAAAATGTCATTTTTGGCAAGATACTCAAAAGGAAATCCTGCCTAAAGGGATGCAGATCCTGCCACTCTCCTCAGAGTCCTGCAAGTGCAGCAGCTGGTTGATAATTAAACCATCCCCATTAGACTCGCCCAACACATGGGCTGGTTATTGCTGGTCTGCTGGCACCTGCAGATGCTACAGTATGTAGGAGCAGGTTGACCCTTAGCTTGTTCAGGGTATACAGTTTTGACAGCCTGTTTATATGGGCATTTTTCTCCAACATCTTTCCATTCTTTCCCACTTTTGTTTCTAGGAAGCAATACTTAGCACAGGGTCTCAACCATAACCAAGGTGCCAGGATGCTTTTCCAGTGGTTTAAAAAGAAACTATGTGGGACTTCCTGTGAAGCCTCCATATCCTGAGTAGCAGACTGCTGTATCTGTAATATATGTAACAAGGACCCAGGCCACCTTCAGTCTAACGAGAACCACGAGTCGCTGACATCCCTTCACATAGAGTGGGTCATAAAGGTATAATGGGTGCAGTGCAAAGTAGTTTTATGGGCGTCAGACACCTAAGGTGTGCCACCTGTCCAGGATTCACCAGGACAATCCGGGCTCTGAACCATATGTCAGGGCCTCAGTCTGCAAAGCGACTCCATCTCTCCTCAACAGAACTCTGGGAGAGAGGATTAGGGCCAGGACACCCTTAGGAAGCCACAACACCAACCCGGCAGACTCTAAGACTTCTACAGAATGACAGCCACGCAGTAAAAACATCCAGCAAGATGCCACATCTGCACTGATAGGAACGCTGTCTCCTATGGCAACAGTCTACAACAGTTTACAATACAAGTGTACCAGTAGCTTCAGGTAATTAAGGTGAGTTCAAAAACAGAATCTTGTGCCACTCTTATCAATAATAAAGACATTTGGCATTACCTGTTAGCTGCATACTCCTCCAGGCAGTGTCTACTCACCAGCTTCCTGGGCATAGGTACTGTGCCATAGGCCCTGCAGGACTCTTGCTGGGGCACCGGCTCTGGGGAAGAGGAGCAAAGACGTCTTCCTTGGAAATTTTCTCCTGAGTGGGGGCGCCATCCAGGCTATGCTCCCCTGAAGAACGTCTGCGTTTCCTTGGCCTGGCTCTTTTGAGAGCGTGGGCATGCGGGGCTGAAGCAAATCAAAGCAATCCGCACAAGAGGGCACTCTTTTCTGAAAACTTACCTATATGGTGGTCCCCATCCTAGTTGTTGAGGGTCTTTGTATTATGAGCAGTAACTGAGTCTTTATCTGTGGAGAAATGGGACGGCCAGCTGAGGTAAGGATAGCTGAAAAGCGATAGAAGTAGCAGGAGTAGACATATGAGAAAGAATTCCACTTTCTTTCCTGATTTAGCTACATACACCTACATCTGTATATACACCTATACACACACACACATTACACATATATATATATATATATATATATATACATACACATATATATATACATATATATACACACATACATACATACACATACATACACACAGATATATCTACCTGCACAGGGTGAGTCTGGGCGTGTTAAGAAGGGGTTAACTGAATAGGGTAAGAATTTCCCTTTCAGACCTGATTGTCAGCTGAGCTGAACATGTCAGAGATGAGTTGTGTGTATGGAGAGAGAGAGACAGACAGACAGACAGCAGCATGATGTGTGAGAGGATCCAGTGTTGGATTGTATACCTACTGGGGTGAGCAAAACCATATCAAAGACTATAGCTCTGGCTATAGCCATGTACTTTGTCTATATATCAATCTGTTGGCTAAAGAGACTGAACCTTTCCTATCTCTGTACCTGTGTTAGAAGACAAGCCTGTAGTGTCTTCTGTTTGTTTTGCTGAAGCAGTGAATAAGAAAGGTAATGAAAGACAAAAAAGGGTGATATAGGTAAAAGGTACAGGTGACCCTGTATGGCACAAGGGGCCAAGAGAGATAAAGCATAGCTGGCCCCTCCATATTCCACAAGCGCTGCAGTTATCAATTGTAAAAGCAGATTTCGTTCCTAAAGAGGAAACACTGCAGGGGCCCCAATAAGACCCACAGAAGGGGCTCCCAGACTATAGCGCGTTTAGCAGCCTGAGCGCTGGGACTTCGCACTGGGAGAGGCTCAACCCAGACGGCTACTGCACTGAGGCAGAGGGGGGACATAGTACTGCTTACTCTTCACTGGTGCGTGAGGTATGAGGAAAAAAAGAAGAATGGGGTGGCGGCTAACCATGCCTTAATTTATGCTATTCACTGGTCCTGAGGGAGTGGTCAAGAGGCGGAGCTCTATCACAAGTATGCTGCCATGTTGGCGTCAGGAAAATGGTTTTACCATGCTGTGCTTCCCAACACGTGCCGCTTTGCTACTGGGTGACACACCAACATAAATATTCAGTCACTACTTCCATGTCACCATTCTGTATCTTCTTCTTCTTTCTGACATCTTCATGAAGGGGTGCAGTACAGGCAAGGGGTGTCCATTCACTCATCATTCACCAACACACACTCAGAGCAGCATATTAACCAGCTTTCAGATACAGAGTCTCAAGGAGGGCCTTATTTGCCCATCTTACTAGCCTAAAATACACCTTTATCACACTACACCATGATATAAATCAACCCAATACCATAATATCTACATGTAACGGTCAGGGGTTAACGCCGTTTACGATATTCCATTCCACCAATCCACAACAGCTTATCGACACTCCACAATCCAGCAGACACGATCCATATGGATTTCCCCTAGAAACGAGACACACGCAGCTCTGTCTCTGGTTCAAATGAATAGATCTTTAATGGTAAACTCAGGCTTTTTAGAATGTGATATTCCTACTGATATTCCTACTTTGAAGGAAATAAATGTAACTGTTTTACTCAAATGCATCTGTCTTTATAACTAGCATTATAGCCTTAAGCCTAATACACTCAGGTCATATATATATTAGCAAACAAGGCACACATGCACATTAAAACATTTATGCGATAGCTATATATAATACAGGATATATATATATATATATATATATATATATATATATATTATTGCATGATTTTACAGTCACTGAGGTGGTCGTCGTTAGATTGTGGATCATGCCATTTGGAGGAATGACTATCCAAATTACCACGACGACCTTAATAATGGAGTAAAAACTAGTAAAAGAGTTCCAAGTGACACCACTCAAGTGTGAGTACACTGTTACCAATAAACAATAAAAAAAATGGTAGTCTACTGGCCGCCAATTTGTATATACTTGCCTGTATTCAGTTATGTACCAGTGTAGTGCATTATAAAAGTTGAGTTTTCTTTTTATTGGGTTCAATTTTAATAAAAATATTCTTATAGTTACAGGTGCATCTCAAAAATTGTAAATATCATCAAAAAGTTGATTTATTTCAGTAATTCAATTCAAAAAGTGAAACTCATATTTTATATAGATGAGTCGCACACAGAGTGATATATTTCAAGCATTTATTTATTTTAATTTTGATGATTATGTCTTACAGCTAGTGAAAACCTATATTTCAGTATCTCAGAAAATGTGAATATTACATCATAAGACCAATAAAAAAAGGGATTTTTAATACAGAATTGTTGGCTTACTGAAAAGTATGTCCACGTACAGTATAGTTTGCACTCCATACTTGGTCGGGGCTCATTTTGCATGAATTACTGCATCAACGCGGCGTGGCATGGCATGATAGCGGCCGTCAGCTCATTATTGTTGGGTCTGGTGTCTCTCATCTTCCTCTTAACAATACCCCACAGATTCTCTATGGGGTTTAGGTCAAGCGAGTTTGCTGGTCAATCAAGCACAGTGATACCATGATCATTAAACCAGGTATTGGTACTTATGGCAGTGTGGGCAGGTGGCAAGTCCTGCTGAAAAATGAAATCAGGGTCTCTTTAAGGCTGGTCAGCAGAGGGAAGCATGAAGTGCTCAAGAATTTCCTAGTAGACAGCTGCGTTTACTTTGGACATGATAAAGCACAGTGGACCAACACCAGCAGATGATATGACTCCCCAAATCATCACTGTGAAAACTTCATACTGGACCTCATGCAACTTGGATTCTATGCATCTCCATTCTTCCTCCAGTCTCTGGGACCTTGATTTCCAAAGGAAATGCAAAATCTACTTTCATCCGAAAAGAGGACTTTGGACCACTGAGCAACAGTCCAGTCCCTTTTCTCCTTAGCCGAGGTAAAATGCTTCTGACGTAGTCTTTGGTTCAGGAGTGGCTTGACACAAGGAATGTGCAGTTGTAGTCCATGTCCTAGATACGTCTGTGTGTGGTGGCTCTTAAAGCACTGACACAGGCCGTAGTCCACTCCTTGTGAATCTCCCCCAAATTCTTGAATGGCCTTTGCTTCACAATCCTCTCAAGGCTGAATTTATCCCTGTTGCTTGAGCAATTTTTCTACCACACTTTTTTCTTCCACTCAATCTTTCATTAATATGCTTGGATACAGCACTCTGTGAACAGCCAGCTTCTTTAGCAATAACCTTTTATGACTTACTTGTGGAGGGTGTCTTCTGGACAACTGTCAAGTCAGCAGTCTTCCCCATGTTTGTATAACCTACTGAACCGGACTGAGAGACCATTTAAAGGCTCAGGAAAGCTTTACAGGTGTTTTGAGTTAATTAGCTGATTAGAGTGTGACTCCATGGGGGTTATTTATGAAAGGAAAATCCAATTTGCACTACAAGTACACAGCAAGTACACTTGTAAGTGCACTAAACGTGCAGTCGCTGTAGATCTGAGGGGGACATGCAAGGAAAATTAAAAACAGCATTTTTGCTTGCACATGATTGGATTGGAAATAACAGCAGCACTTCCCCTAATTTAAAAGTTTCCCCTCAGATCTACAGCGACTGCACTTCCAAGTGCACTTTCAAGTGCACTAGCAGTACACGTATAGTGCAAAGTGGATTTTTTTACAATATTCTAATTTTCTGAGATCCTTAATTTGGGGTCTTTACTCTTTAGTAGCTGTAAGCCATAATCATCAAGATTAAACATAAGAAATGCTTGAAAGATATCACTCTGTGTGTAATGAATCTATATAATACATGAGCTTCACTTTTTGAATTGAACAACTGAAATAAATAAACTTTTTGACAATATTCAAATTTTTGGAAATTCGCCTGTATCGGGAGAGCACTATTTGTACTTGTATTTTTTTTTTTTTTTGCGTTTCCTGCACACTTTTTTTGTGAGGTTCTGGAGGATGGAGATGGATTGAGATTCTGTGTGGGAAGGAAGGAGAGCATCATCCCTGGCACAGTAAACCTGACTTAAAGGGCAAAAGCACATTAGAACTAATGCATATTGGGTCTAACTATAAGGTGAGAGTTTTGGCATAGTGGTGATGGGCACAGCACGATAAGATGAGGAGAAATGCTCATATATGTTTACAACATTTTTTCAGCACAAATGAATGGAAAATAAAATAATGGACATGCACTTTTACGATTGAGAGACTTTTTATTTTTTTAATGCACGTGATTGTGGACTGTAAACACTGCTTAACATTTTTTCACACATATTTTGGATATAAGAAATATATGTTTAATAGTTGCATATACATATGGAGAGATTGTTGGTTTAAAGTTTTATGCTATATTGAACAGCACTGTAGAACATTGCATTTTTTACTTGATAACGGAGTATTTATCAAACATTTGTATCAAACCTTTTTAGAATGTAATAATGTAATAAATACAGGAGTATGGATGGACCGATCACACAAAAAGCCCCTAGGGTTTGCCTAGAAAGGTGTTGGGGGGAGGGGGAAATGGGAAGGATGAGCTATCAAAGGTTATTATTTAAGGGAACACAAAAGGGTGTTAATACACTAAGGGGAGTAACACGTAAATACGCAAATAGCACAAATTTTTTAATTTATTTTTTGGCAGATAAATGTGCACAGATAAGAATGTAAAATAAAATAATGCTTAGAAGCTAGATAAAACAATGATAAAATACACAAGTAATTTAAAAAGCCATAGGGTAAGTCTATGGACTTGCTCTATAGTGCTTCTGAAATGGAGAAATAGGAGTGGGTATACACTAAGCTGGTGTAAAAATTATTATTATCACTTTATTTTTTTTTATTTATTTTTTTTACTTATTTTTTTCGGGGTGTGACTTAAAATCATTTAATGCAGGACAGAATTTTGAAAATAGAATCTTGGAATGTCCGCGGAATGGGTACCCCAGCCAAAAGAACAGCAGTATTTGACATGTTAGAAGCGCATAAGGTGGGGCTAATCTGCTTGCAGGAGACACACTATACGAATGAAATTAAGAAACAAGTTCAGAACAGGAAGTTTCAACATCAATACCACTCGGTGCACACATCCTATTCAAGAGGTGTGACAGTTATGGTCAAGAGGGGAGTGATGTTCACCTGTAAGCAGATTAGCATTGATGAAGAGGGGCGGTACGTCTTTCTTTACTGTATAATAGAAAATAGGGAATATGTTCTTGCAAATATATACATCCCCAGCCATTCAAGTTGGAAGTCATGTATAAATTAATGGATTTTATGATGGATAAAACTGGGATTCCTGTTATAGCAATGGGGGATTTTAATGAGGTAATAAATAAAAAATTGGATAGATTTCCAGAAAATACCGTCCAGAATGCCTCAGAGTCGGTTGTATCAGTTCTTACAGGAAGCAGGATTATTTGATATATGGAGAGTGAGAAACCCAGAGGAGTTGCAATATTCGTGCTGCTCCAGTAGTTATTCCACATTGTCCAGGATAGATTTAGTCCTGGGTAATGTGGAAGCATCCCGAACAATAAGGGAAATAGTATACCAGGTTAGAGGGGTATCTGATCACTCACTAGTGACAATAGCGGTAAACCTAGAGGGGGGAAGATGTGATAGAGAATGGAAAATCAGCCCACTATGGCTTGAATTAATGGGGGATCCTGAGGTGATGCTATCAAGATTAAAAGAGTTTATAGAGTTTAATGAGGGAACCGTGACACCGGGAGTAATGTTGGATACACTGAAGGCATTTCTCAGGGGTCTATGTATTCAACAAGTGGCAAAAATTTAAAAAACATCAAGGGAATGGGAAAATAGGATTAGGATGGAACTGGAGAAGTCAGAGAAGGAATATATTGAGAACCCAACACTAGAGAAACAAAGGATATGGTTAAATAAGCAACCGGAGTACAGGGTTAAAATGATAAGAAAATCAGAAAATAAGGGATTATTACAAAAGCAACTGGCCTTTGGGGAGGGGGAAAGTGTTGGGAGAATGCTGGCTAATTTAGTAAGAACCAATTCCTCCCCCTCTGCGGTACTCGCGATAAATAAACCTAATGGAGAAATTTCTACACAGGTTTCTGTGATCACAGATACATTTAGAGAATATTATGAGAAGTTATATAGATCACGAGGGATGGCGGGAGCGGAGGAAATGAAAGAATTTTTTAAGAACTTGGAATTACCGACTCTCATGGAATCAGAAAAAGAGCTAATGGAGGCCCCAATAACCCTGGAGGAGGTTCAATCAGCTGTCACTGAGATGGCCAACCAGAAGTCCCCTGGACCGGATGGAATTCCGGTGGAAATCTACAAATATTATGGGAAATTACTTCCAGAAATCCTTAACGTATTTAACTGGGCAATGGAAGGGGGGAAGCTCCCCATTTCTATGACTAAAGCTACAATAATAGTACTGCACCAGGAGGGCAAAGATCCGCTTGATACAGCATCATATTGGCCTACTTCCCTTCTTTGTGCAGATGCTAAAATATTGGCTAAAATATTGGCGGGTAGGTTGAATAAAATTGTTACGAGACTTATACATCAGGACCAAACCGGATTCATACCAAGTACATCAACTAGTATAAACATCAGGAGGGTATTTCTTAACCTACAAATGCCAATAGAGAATGGAGGTACAAGAGCAGTAATGTCCCTAGATGTGGTCAAAGCTTTTGACAGCCTAGAATAAGGGTATATCTGGCATGTCTTGGAAGTCTTTGGGTTTGGGCCAAAATGTATTAAATGGGTTAAGTTAATGTACAGTGGTCCTAGTGCTAGAATCAGAGTCAATAATGACTACTCAACTAAGTTTCTATTGGAGAGGGGCACAAGGCAGGGGTGTCCATTGTCACCCCTGCTATTTGCCTTAGCAATGGAACCGTTGGCCATGGCAATAAGAAAGGATAAAAAAATGAGGGGATTTGTGAGACCGATTGGGGAGGAGAGGATTGCTCTCTATGCGGACGATGTCCTCCTCTTCCTTGGTGACACGGATCATTCTATTAAACAGGCAATGACTATTTTCGGAGAGTTTGGAAGACTTTTGG
Organism: Rana kukunoris; assembly: GCA_029574335.1. Taxonomy (NCBI): domain Eukaryota; kingdom Metazoa; phylum Chordata; class Amphibia; order Anura; family Ranidae; genus Rana; species Rana kukunoris. The sequence goes on along the minus strand of CM056057.1, from coordinate 34,140,908 downwards.
GATTGGTCATAAATTGGGAAAAATCAGCATTAATGCCGGTAGACCCAATGAGGACCCAGACATTGTTAGAAATCCCACAGTTAGAGATAGTGGGGAGAATCAAATACTTAGGAATATATATAGCAAATGACCTTAATAAATATATAGGGAATAACTTAGTCCCCCTAATGGCCAAATTTAAAAATAAAATCCTAATTTGGCGGAATCTTCCGCTGTTGGTTGCGGGGAGATGTCATTTGATTAAAATGCTGTGGATGCCACAATTATTATATGTGCTGCATAATGCACCCATATGGATTCATAAAAAATGGTTCAGGAAATTAGATACCATGTTTAGAGAGCTGATATGGAAAGGAGGACAAGCTACAATCAGGTTGCAAACCCTACAACTACCAATAAGAGAGGGGGGAATGGCGATACCGCACCCACGCTGCTATTTCCTGGCAGGACAGGAGGCTTGATGACCTTGGGCGCACCCCATAAAACAGTAGTAGAGGTGTTGGAAGCAAATTCATTTGTCATTAGAACCCCCACAGTTAAAATGGCCATTAAAGTATGGAAAGCAGTAAGGTCACTGGGAGGACAGGGAGGTATAACAAAATATATGCACCGTTGTGGAATAATAGGAACCTCCAGGAGCTGGAGTCAGTCGGGGAAATTAGGGAATGGGCAGTTAAGGGCATAGTCAGACTGGCTCAGCTATATGAAGGAAGAACCTTAAAAGCGTTTTCCACCTTACGACAGGAATATGATATACCCAACTATACGCTCTATAGATATCTCCAAATTAGACCTGCTTTAAATGTCCAGTTTGATAAAGTAGGACCATTGTGGGATAGGACCCCCATAGCGCAAAAACTTGGCGGCAGGGATGAGATGAAGGGGTACATCTCGGGAATATACCCATATTTATGTGAGGGAAGCATTGAGAGCCCAGAACAACTTAAAAGTAGAGAGAAATGGGAGGAAGATCTGGGGACCATAACAGATAGACAGTGGAGGAAGATATTGGAGAGAGGACATATAGCATTAGTTTCGCCCGCACAAAAATTTTCTTTCTTGAAGATGATACACAGGACGTACTATACACCATGTGGAGAGTAGATGCGAGCTGTCCTAGATGTCAAGACACAGGGGATTTGATACATATGTTATGGAGGTGCCCAAAATTGTTTAGGTACTGGCAAGGGATTAATAATGTCCTAAACCAGACATATGGAACGGAGCTGGAGACGGACCCCAGAATGTGTATCTTGGGTCTGGGAGAAGAAATCAGTAGAGTACCCAGCATAGTAAAAGCAGTACTAAGGTGCCTCTTCCAGGCCAGAAAATGAATTGCCCAAAGATGGCAGGCAGTAAATCCCCCGACAGTAAGAGAGTGGATCAATGTGGTAACCAAAACAATATGGAAGGAGAAGGCAGTATATACTAAGAGAAGGAACATCAGGGAATTTGGTGAAATGTGGAACCCCTGGCTGGAAAAAATGGGTTATACCATATAAAAAATAAATATATAAACCTTGATAGCTTAAAAGAGGGAGGGAGTGAGGGGGAGTGGGAAAGCAAATGAACAAATGTTTTAAACACTGAAAAGATTATGTTATATGAATAATAAGAAAAGCTGATATTAAGATTTTATATGAATGTAATCGGTTTTTGATATAAGTTGAAGAAAATTAATAAAGAATATATCAATTTAAAAAAAAAATACACCATTATCAAGATCATCGTGGTAATCTGGATATTAATTTCTCAACATGGCATGGTCATCAAACTAACAATGGCACCTCTGCGACATGTTCAACTTTTAAGGCACATTTGGCAGCACACCATGAATCTTAAGATAGCATCCAAAAACTTTTATTTAAAATTATCACATCACAGCATAAGAGTGCAATGTTTCGGGGCCACACTGTACCCTGTTGCCAGGCATGTGATAGGTGCATACAGTAGTACAAGGACATTTAAGGTACCATCTACCAATTAAATACAAGGCTGTGCTCTGCCTTCTAACATCATGTGACTTCATAAATACATCCAAAGCAAAGAAACATAATGGTATCTTTACATGCCAATCATTAGGTAATGGAAAAGGTTAATAAATACTGTAAATGAAGAGGAGGTCTCATTGTTGTGGATCCCAGCCTCATATCTCAATTGTGTACAATAAAGCTCATGTCACGTACCTGGTTGTAGAGTCCAACGTGCAGGGAGCGGCCTCTCGTAAGCCTCTGACACGGGGGTCCCTGATAGAGCAGACAGGGGAGCCCGGGTCAAGAGGGGCACAAGTGCCTAGTGGTAGCTGGTGGCGGACCGGAGAAGGACTGGCACGGGTCCTGGCGGGGTCCTGGCAGGGAACCACGGCACACTGGGATGGTGCGGTAGCACTTGCTGTGTTAGAGCCCAAGGATAGGTGCACACCGGATCAGATGACAGATCAGGAAACCGGAACAGATACGAAGAGGTTAAATCAGTCCAGACTGGTTTGATACAGGCTGATGGCAGGTAGCAGAACCGGGGGGTCAAGCAGGATCGGTGGTCAGGTCAAGCCGGGGTCAAGGGCAGGCTGCAGGCAGAGGTAAGTCACGGGAAGCCGGGTCAGGTAAACAGAGATCAATCAGGTTTGGCAGGTGCAGAGACTATCCGGAAACGCTGTAGACTGGTCAGCAAGATGCACCAGGACCAGACAGCTTAAGTAGCGTTCCTTGGCGCCAAAACAGTGTCAGCGTGCGCGCGCGCACCCGCCGCACGCGTCGCACGCACGGGCGTGCGCCCGCGCACACGGCCGTGCGCCCGCGCACACGGCCGCGCGCATTGCGCACACTGACGCGCGCATCGCGCACACTCACGCGCGCATGCGCGCGCAAACAGGCGCCAGCGCACGTGCGTCGGGATCGGCTGGATCTTCCACCATGACATTGCCCCCCCCCTACGGGCAGCCTCCGGATGCCCAACTGTGCCAACCTTCTTGGATGCGCCCTTTTAAAGGCCTGGATCAGTCTCTGGGCGTGAATGTTGGCTACTGGTTCCCAGGAATTCTCTTCCGGACCGTAGCCCTTCCACTTTACAAGGTATTGTATCTGGTTTCGTCTCTTCCGGCAATCCAAGATAGATTCCACCTCGAACTCCTCTTCGCCGTTAACAAGCACCGGCTTAGGGGGACCGACATTCCGGTTGGTGAAGGGGTCCGGGACTGTGGGTTTGAGCAGTGCCACATGGAAGACTGGGTGGATCCGAAAAGAGGCAGGTAACTTTAATTCGTAGGCCACTTCATTAATTTTTCTGAGTATCTGGAAGGGACCCACAAACTTAGGGCCGAGTTTCTTGGACGGGCAGGCTAGCCTTAGATTCAAAGTGGACAGCCAGACTTGGTCTCCCGGTGCCAAGTCGAGTTCTCCTCTCCTCCTCCTGTCAAACACCTCCTTATTGTACTCCTGGGTCCTTGCCATGGTTTCCTGGAGTACTTTGTTGTTGGTGGCAAAGAAGTCCAGGGTTTCTTGTGCAGCCGGTACTGAGCATTCCGGAATATTGTTAGATAGGAATAGTGGATGAAAACCGTAGTTGGCGAAAAACGGGGACTGTTTAGTAGCTGAATGGACTGAATTATTATAAGCGAACTCCGCAAGGGGCAGCAGAGAGGCCCAATCATCTTGTGAGAAACTGGAAAAACACCGCAGATATTGCTCGAGCGTCTGGTTGGTGCGCTCGGTCTGGCCGTTGGTCTGAGGGTGGTATGCAGACGAGAAGGAAAGTTCAATCTTTAGCGCTGCACATAGCGCCTTCCAAAATCTAGAAGTAAACTGCACCCCACGGTCCGATATGATGTTAGCGGGTACGCCATGAAGTCTCACCACCTCTTTAATGAATATCTTTGCTGTCTCGGCAGCGGAAGGTGTCCCCACCATCGGCAGAAAGTGCGCCATTTTTGAGAGCCTATCAACCACCACAAAGATGGTGGTAAAATCTTCAGATGGGGGTAACTCAACAATAAAGTCCATCGAAATCATCCTCCAAGGTTTCTCTGGAACCGGCAGTGGTTTAAGCAACCCCCAAGCTCTGGTTCTGCTACCTTTATGCTGGATACAGGTGGTACAGGATTCTACATAATTTTTACAGTTTTAATTTTAAGTAATTGCGGCCACCAGAAGGTACGCTGAAGGAGCTCGGATGTCTTGTGTATTCCAAAGTGGCCTGCCAGCTCATGATCATGGCAGGACTTGAGGACCGCTATTCGTAGCTGTTGTGGTACAAAGATCTTGTCCTTATTCCAAAGCAGATTGTCTCTTAACTGAAGAGCAGGATCTGGGGGTAAGGAGATCTCTGAAGAAGCCTGCTTAATTTGAGAGAGAAGGTCTCCTTGCAACATGAGGAAATTGCCGGGAGCGAGAATGGTGTCCGGTGATGAAGGGGCTTCAGGCCCATTGAACATCCGGGAGAGTGCGTCCGGCTTGGTATTTCTCGAACCAGGTCTGTAGGTTATATGAAAAGAAAACCGAGTAAAGAACAGCGCCCACCTGGCCTGACGTGGCTTGAGTCTTTTGGCGACCTTTAGATATTCTAAGTTCTTGTGATCAGTATAGATCAGAATAGGGTGTGCAGCACCCTCGAGAAGGTAACGCCATTCTTCAAGAGCTGCTTTGATTGCTAGCAGCTCCCTGTCCCCGACGTCATAGTTCCTCTCTGCTTCTGATAGTTTGCGAGAGAAAAACGCAACTGGGTGTAAAAGGGATTTGGACCCCTGCCTCTGGGAAAGCACTGCTCCGACCGCCACCTCAGAAGCGTCCACCTGCAAGATATAAGGTAAGGCTGGGTTAGGATGCTTCAGGATGGAGGCTGAGATGAAGAGGTCCTTTAGAGTGGTAAAGGCAACTTGGGCTTCGGGAGACCACAGGAACCGGGTGCCTTGCTTGGTCAGACTTGTGATAGGGGCAATTATGGCGGAGAAGCCCTTGATGAACTTTCGGTAAAAGTTTGCAAACCCCACGAAGCGCTGGACCGCCTTTTTATCGGTGGGAGCGGGCCATTCTGTGATAGCAGTGACCTTCTGAGGGTCCATCTTGACACCTTCTATTGAAATTATCAATCCCAAGAACTGAATGCTCACACGTTCAAACTCGCATTTTTCTGCTTTAACGTACAGGCTGTGTTGGCGGAGCCGGACTAGAACTTTTTGGACATGTTTCCGATGGTCTGGCAGGGAGGACGAGAAGATCAGAATGTCATCCAAGTAGATGATGACGAACAGATCGAGGTAGTCTCTGAAAATGTCATTTACAAAATGTTGAAATGTCGCGGGAGCGTTACAGAGCCCGAAGGGCATAACCAGGTATTCAAAATGCCCGAATCTGGTGCGGAACGCGGTCTTCCACTCATCGCTATCCCTAATGCGGACAAGATTATAAGCTCCACGGAGGTCAAGTTTGGTGAAAATAGTGGCTGCTCCAAGTCTCTGAAATAATTCAGGAACCAAAGGAAGGGGATACCTGTTTTTGATTGTTATCTTGTTTAACTCCCGGTAGTCTACGCAGGGGCGTAGGGAATGGTCCTTTTTCTCTACAAAGAATATACCGGCCCCTGCAGGGGATGTGGAAGGCCGTATGAACCCCTTTTCGAGGTTCTCGTCGATATAGATTTTTAGGGTGCCCAACTCCAATTCGGTCAAGGGGAATATCCTTCCGAACGGGATTTCGGCTCCTGGTAAAAGTTCGATTGGACAGTCATAGGACCTGTGTGGTGGTAAAGTCTCTGCTCCCTTTTTGCTAAATACGTCCAAAAAACTATGGTAGGCTTCCGGGACAAGCTGGCGGTTTTCCATTTCAGATTCTGAACACAGCAGGGGGGACAAGGTGCCCGCAGGTTCCTGGAGGCAATGTTGGCGGCAGTAAGAGGACGGGAAACGGATCTCTCCAGACTCCCAATCAATCTGAGGGTTGTGGGCTTTCAACCATGGCATGCCCAGGATTACAGGAAATATTGGGGACACGATTATGTCCAGGCAGAGCAATTCCCAGTGATTGTTGGAGATGAGTGCATACAAGGGGATTGTTTCGTGCGTGACAGGACCGGATCTGATGGCTGATCCATCGGCTAAGTGAACGGTGAGCTCCTGGCGTCTAGGACGTAGGGGGATTCCATGACGGGTGGCAAAGGAGGCATCCATGAAGCCGCTGCAGGCGCCAGAATCAATAATGGCGGGAACCTGGACGTTCCTTCCTGGGAGCTGCAGGGAGATGGAGACAGCCAGGTGAGTATCATTATTACATAGAGCAGAGGAAAGGACAGGTGGACAGACTGAGCACTTACGGAATTTAGCGGGACAGGTGTTCACATAGTGCCCGGATCCTCCACAGTATAGGCAAAGGTTGTTGAGTCGGCGCCGCTGGCGCTCCTCTGGAGTCAAAGATGGCTGAAGGAGACCTAGTTGCATGGGCTCCGGGAGGTCGGAGGAGGCTGGTACAGGATTTGGAGGAAGCAGGTGTGGAGGGCCTGGCACACGTGGCATCATCCACATGGGACGTGTGGGGCCGGATGTACGTTCAGCACGCCGCTCCCTCAACCGTCTGTCAATCTGAACAGAAAGAAGGATGAGAGCTTCAAGGGTTGCAGGGACGCCCACTCGGGCCAGCTCGTCCTTCAAGGATTCCGAAAGGCCCATGCGGAACTGGTGACGCAGGGCAGCATCGTTCCAGTTGGTATCGGAACTCCATTGTCTAAATTCTGCCACATAGTCCTCTACTGCCCTGCGCCCCTGCTGTAGAGCACATAATGCCGCTTCAGCAGTAGCTGCTAATTGAGTGTCTTCATAAATGAGGTCCATGGCTTCGAAGAAGGTGCTAAGGAGATTAAGACTTTCTTCCTTGCGCTCCAAGAGGCGGTGTGCCCATGTTTGAGGTTCGCCAGATAGTAATGAAATGACGAAACCCACCTTTGTGGTCTCCAGGGAAAAAGTTCTAGGTTGCAGAGCGAAAAAGAGTTCACAAGCATTACGAAAAGCTCTGTACTTGCTGCGGTCGCCGGAAAATCTTTCCGGGGTGGGAACTCTGGGTTCTGGTGGCAACATCACCACGGAGGGGGCAGCAGAGGTTCCAGAAGCTGTAGGTACTGCTGCAGCCAGAGTCTGAACACGCCCCTCCAGACGGGTATAACCTTCTTGCAAGTTCCTTACAGCTGCGGTGAGGCCATCCAAATGGCGGCATAAGTCCTCCATGGGAGACGCTCCCTGCGTGGGCTCGGACAAGGCTGACCAGTACTGTCACGTACCTGGTTGTAGAGTCCAACGTGCTGGGAGCGGCCTCTCGTAAGCCTCTGACACGGGGGTCCCTGATAGAGCAGACAGGGGAGCCCGGGTCAAGAGGGGCACAAGTGCCTAGTGGTAGCTGGTGGCGGACCGGAGAAGGACTGGCACGGGTCCTGGCGGGGTCCTGGCAGGGAACCACGGCACACTGGGATGGTGCGGTAGCACTTGCTGTGTTAGAGCCCAAGGATAGGTGCACACCGGATCAGATGACAGATCAGGAAACCGGAACAGATCCGAAGAGGTTAAATCAGTCCAGACTGGTTTGATACAGGCTGATGGCAGGTAGCAGAACCGGGGGGTCAAGCAGGATCGGTGGTCAGGTCAAGCCGGGGTCAAGGGCAGGCTGCAGGCAGAGGTAAGTCACGGGAAGCCGGGTCAGGTAAACAGAGATCAATCAGGTTTTGCAGGTGCAGAGTCTATCCGGAAACGCTGTAGACTGGTCAGCAAGATGCACCAGGACCAGACAGCTTAAGTAGCGTTCCTTGGCGCCAAAACAGTGTCAGCGTGCGCGCGCGCGCACCCGCCGCGCGCGTCGCACGCACGGGCGCGCGCCCGCGCACACGGCCGCGCGCATCGCGCACACTGACGCGCGCATGCGCGCGCAAACAGGCGCCAGCGCGCGTGCGCCGGGATCGGCTGGATCTTCCACCATGACAGCTCAATACCTGACTGGACACATTTGACAGATGTGCCCGATTGAAGAGACATGATTAGCAGGGTCCAGTGTCGCTGTTGCCAACTGGCCAAACCGTTACCCAATTCATGTGCACTACTCTGGCAGCACCAGCGTACTCAGGCCATGGCAACAAAGATGCTAGAGGATGGGCTGCAGATGCCATGGATATCCATGACATCAGGAATCCCATTCCACATTCATCTTTCAGGTTTTTTTGTATTGACCACTGTCTCTTATTCTGACGTACTTTGGATTGGCCCAGTTGAGAATTGGTAGGGACTCTCCTACCCTTTCTATGGAATCAGCCATATTCTCCGTAAGGTCTACATCCAGGTTGCAGTCACCATTCCTATATGGTCACTTACAATCTCACCAATTTAAGACCGACCACTGTCACTTTACCATTTTGATGTGCCTTGGATTTGGCCCCTTTGAGCATTGAAACCTATTCTCCTACCCTTTCTATTGAATCAGCCATATTCTCCCCATGGTCTACATCCAGGTTGCAGTCACCATTCTTTCATGGTCACTTACAACCTCACCAATGTAAGTTCTACTCCTTTTTTTGCTTTTCTTTTTTGATTTGCTACGTTTCTCTTATACACCCATGAGATGCCTAACTACCACACCATAAGGGCTCTCTGGCATTCACCTATTTTCTCTTTTTTGTGGATGTTTCCATGCATTTGCATCACTAGGAACACCCTTTATACAGCACAGAAGTTGGAGGTTCTGCTTGCTACAATCACATCAGTCGCATTGTTATAATAAGAGGAAAACTGATAGAAACAGCAGTAAGCTGATTACATAAGCAGTCACTGCCATTTCTGGGGGGGGGTTCTGTACACAGTGTACACAATGCTCCCGGTGTTGGCAAGGAAGTAACATTTGAAAAAGCATAGCTGGCTGCAGATTTTGAAAGGAAAGTTTGTGTTTATTGAATTACATTACAAAATTGCCTGCTTAGTAAATATTTTATATCAATTGCATTTGGTCAAACTGGAATTTTCCTGTTAGGGCTAATATATTCTGAACATAAGACTTAGTGCCTGTTCACTGGTCTTGGACTCAGGACACCATGACAAGTCCAAAGAAGGTTTTTCCATCGGCATAGTCTACAAGGTGCGGATGGCTTACATGGACATACAGCTTTTGTCCCACTTTTAGGTTGGCAAGTCCACCCTGGCTTAGGCTGGCTGACCAAGTTTCAAGGTCCGAGGGAGGTCTAGTTACACTTTCCGACCCAATCAGCAGGGTGAGGTTTACATTGGTAGATTCGTGAAGAGTGATGACCTCGCTGAGCAGTCTTATATCAGTGTTCTTGCCGGTGAAGCCAACCTGGCAATAGACATAGTAGAGACCTTTGTGTTTGGTTACCAGAGTGGTGGCTGGAGAATGTGTAACATTGCGAGTGAATGCCACTTCCGAATTGGAGCTCCATCTCATAGTTTCCATCTGTGCTGGCTTATGGCCTGTGGAGGAAGACAATGATTTGGTAAGTGTGGTGTGAAATTCATATCATTACACAAGGCTTTAGATCTTCATTGTGTATATGAATGACAGCTCCAATATAAAAGGAAACACACCGAGGGTAATACATATGCTCTCATTGATTTTCACTCCTACAATGCCAGCTGCTTAACTGTCATGTTGATCCTAAGCTTAAAAAAAGATTTGGCTAGAGATACATTGAAAATAGTATATTAATGAAGCAATACTGGCAGGGCCACTGAAAATATGTACTGAAACTCGGTCACGACCCCCCCACCCCTTACAAACACACCATCCAAGCCGCATCAAATATTATGTGGTCAAATTTCACTAACAGTGGGAGGGTCTTAACAGGGTCATTAAATACTTGGAGTGCATTATTTACAGAGTGCAGTGTTCAGGAGCGTGCTACACACAGAGTGCAGAGTTCAGGAGCGTGCTACACACAGAGTGCAGAGTTCAGGAGCGTGCTACACACAGAGTGCAGAGTTCAGGAGCGTGCTACACACAGAGTGCAGAGTACGACTTTGTATGGCCGCAGTGTGGATGGCAATTGCCGGGAGGCTGTCTATATACGGCCTCCAGCCAGCCACTGGGGGGCGTGTGAGCGCCGCCGATGGCGTCGCGCGCGTGCCTGCCCCGACGCTGAGATGCCGATGCATCGCTGAGATTGCCAGTCACATTGATACAGTAATTAGTGCATATTTATATCACTGATCGCTGTATAAATGTGAATGGTGCCAAAAATGTGTCAAAAGTGTCTGATGTGTCCACCATAATGTCGCAGTCCCAATAAAAATCGCAGATCGCCGCCATTACTAGTAAAAAAAAAAATAATAATAATAATAATTCTGTCCCCTATTTTGTAGGTGCTATAACTTTTGCGCAAACCAGTCGCTTATTGTAGAAGAATACATATCGGCCTAAACTGAGGAAAAAAAATGTTTTAAAAAAAAACATTGGGCTATTTATTATAGCAACAAGTAAAAAATATTGTTTTTTTTTTTTTTTTAATTGTTGCTTTTTTTTTGTTTATGGTGATCAAATACCACCAAATTTATTTTGGTGGTATTTGATCACCATAAACCAAATAAAAGCAACAATTTAAAAAAAAAAAAAAACAACAAATGTTTTACTTGTTGCTATAATAAATAGCCCAATTTTTTATTCTACTTGTGGGGGAAAAAAAATGTCAATTTTGTTTGGGAGCCACGTCACACGCCCGCGCAATTGTCAGTTAAAGTTTCGCAGTGCCGGAAGCTAAAATTTCACCTGGGCAGAAGGGGGGTATATGTGCCCAGTAAGCAAGTGGTTAAATAGCTCATATTGCGAAACGTTCGTATACAGCATTATTCGCAATGCAGAGTTCTACTGTAATGGGCTTTACACAAGAAGTCTATGTTAAGAAATTTACAGTAGGATTTACAGTTGAACCTTGGATTACGAGCATTATTCGCTCCAGAAGAATCCTTGTAATCCAAAGTACTCGTATATCAAAACAAGTTTTCCCATAGGAAATAATGGAAACACAGATAATCCGTTCCAAAGCCCCTGCTTGTCTGTGCAGTACCACATGTGGCCAGAGGTGTGGGGGCACCAGAAAAACACTAGGAAACTCTCAGTGTCTCCGAGCGCTACAGGTTTTCCCAAGCATTCTAAAAAATGTGTGTGTATAAATATTGCGCAAAGCCCTATTTTAAAGAGTAGGCAGCCAACACAACAAAGAAAGTTGTAAATAGTGTAAAAAAGCAAGTGTAGCGCCAGAAGTGAAATCACTCCACAAGTAAGGTGAGTGTTGGGGGCAGGGACAAAAATGTCCAACTTTCCACTGAAAGTGTCCCTTATTCAAAAAGGAAAAAATAAAACAAAAAATGGGCCAGATTCATGAAAGGTTACGCTGGCGGATCGAGTGATCCGCCAGCGTAACAGTGGCTTTGAGCCGGCGTTTCTGTTTTCTGTAACCAGAAAACAAGAAACGCCGGGTTGAAGTTCCGATGCGATGAGCGTAACTGAGTTTCGCCATCGCATCGTTACTTCAACTTAAAAATGGCGCCGGGGGCGTTCCCGCCGATTTACGCTCAAAAAATATGTTAATGAGCGGAAATCGGCAATTCACGATCGAATTCCGGCGCGACGCAATGACGGTACGACGTTTCCGGACGGGATACGCGGCGCATAGATATACCTACATGGGGCTGGAGTATCCTATGTTAGGTATAGGCGTCGTCATCGCGTCGGGAAAAAAAAAAAACGTCGCTTGCGTAAAACGGTCATGAATGGGAATGTGACGTCATTGACGTTCATTCACAGATTTTGGAGCATGCGCACGGGGATGTTTTGACACTCGACGCATGCGCAGTACGTCGGCGGCGGGATCGCGCGTAGTTAGCATACTACACGCCCCGTACCCGCGACATTTGAATTCCGCCGGCTCATTTGCGATGCGCTGCCGCAACTTTAGGAGCAAGTGCTTCGTGAATGACAGCACTTGCTCCTAAAAATTCGGCAGCGCAACGCAAATGAGAAGCGTTACTCCAGAGCAAAGATGCTCTGGAATACGTGAATCTGGCCCAATGTGTATATATATGTATCACTACGGGTGATGATCAACCTAACCACACAAAAATGTGAACATATACGTGATCATAAATATGCATAAAGTGTGAACCAGGGCCACAGGTTTGTTCAAACTTGGGCCAGAAAAAAGTGTTACTCTGTAATCACAATAATAACATTCCAAATAAATGAAATATATGAAACAAATATATAACAAAATATAAAAAAATAACCCAATGTGCAGGGTTGCGAGCAAAGATAAGTCCTCTGAACATACAGCACTTGTAATAGTCCTAAAGGCCACAGAGATTAAATATGGGTCAAAGAGATGGCAATCATAGGAAGGAGAAGATGTAAGTCCTCACAATCTGTGGATCGTGTTGATGTCAGTTTCTCTCTCAGTGAACACAGTTGAATTCATATACTTCAGAGAATAAAAACCAAAATCTCGGTAATAGGAAAATGATAAAATACCCTTACCAGATTCTGTGGACCCGTGACTCACCGTACGGTGGAGGGTCTCAAAGGCATGGACAGATTGAAGGCTGTCTTCCCTTTATTCTCTGTGTGATGTCATCAGCGGACTTTCCAGATCTGAGAGGCTTCCAAAGGTTCCAAGTAGTGCTCACAATCCAAGGTGTAAAATAATAACTCCGTGGACCCAAAGAGTGATGTGACCAATCAATGGGTTAACATGCCCAAAAAAGGAGAGAAAAAACTCTCATAGTGTAAAAAAGTAACAAACTTTAATTAAAAAATATTAAATAGGCATTCCCACTGCAATGTATCTCACTCCAATCCAAAAATTAAAAAGAACAGGTCACAATAAAAGTTCTACAGCACAGAAAGGTAAATGCACAATCGCTCTACTAACCCAATGGAATGGGTAGGAGTGTAAAAGCAAGGAGTGTGCAAAAAAATTGGGGGTGAACCCAGCGTACCCGACCCGTTTCGTCTCCTTTAGACTTCTACTGGGGTGATATCAAGCTATCTAAAGTCTAAAGGAGTCTAAAGGAGACGAAACGGGTACGCTGGGTTCACCCCCAATTTTTTTGCACACTCCTTGCTTATACACTCCTACCCATTCCATTGGGTTAGTAGAGCGATTGTGCATTTACCTTTCTGTGCTGTAGAACTTTTATTGTGACCTGTTCTTTTTAATTTTTGGATTGGAGTGAGATACATTGCAGTGGGAATGCCTATTTAATATTTTTTAATTAAAGTGGAAGTAAACCCATCGATTTAACAGTTTCAAAAAGCAGTTAAATTTCCGGCATGCCGGGATTGCCAACTGTCACATTGGTTGTGCTCTCAACCAAACTGTCAAACCATCCAATGGCTGGTGTCATAACTGATCACATGTGCAGCACCATGGCAGTTGAAAATTAAACAGAGGCCAAGATGGCAGCTTCCTTGGCTGAAAATGATAGAAGGGTTTACTTCCACTTTAAAGTTTGTTACTTTTTTACACTATGAGAGTTTTTTCTCTCCTTTTTTGGGCATGTTAACCCATTGATTGGTCACATCACTCTTTGGGTCCACGGAGTTATTATTTTACACCTTGGATTGTGAGCACTACTTGGAACCTTTGGAAGCCTCTCAGATCTGGAAAGTCCGCTGATGACATCACACAGAGAATAAAGGGAAGACAGCCTTCAATCTGTCCATGCCTTTGAGACCCTCCACCGTACGGTGAGTCACGGGTCCACAGAATCTGGTAAGGGTATTTTATCATTTTCCTATTACCGAGATTTTGTTTTTTATTCTCTGAAGTATATGAATTCAACTGTGTTCACTGAGAGAGAAACTGACATCAACACGATCCACAGATTGTGAGGACTTACATCTTCTCCTTCCTATGATTGCCATCTCTTTGACCCATATTTAATCTCTGTGGCCTTTAGGACTATTATAAGTGCTGTATGTTCAGAGGACTTATCTTTGCTCGCAACCCTGCACATTGGGTTATTTTTTTATATTTTGTTATATATTTGTTTCATATATTTCATTTATTTGGAATGTTATTATTGTGATTACAGAGTAACACTTTTTTCTGGCCCAAGTTTGAACAAACCTGTGGCCCTGGTTCACACTTTATGCATATTTATGATCACGTATATGTTCACATTTTTGTGTGGTTAGGTTGATCATCACCCGTAGTGATACATATATATACACATTTTTTGTTTTATTTTTTCCTTTTTGAATAAGGGACACTTTCAGTGGAAAGTTGGACATTTTTGTCCCTGCCCCCAACACTCACCTTACTTGTGGACTGATTTCACTTCTGGCGCTACACTTGCTTTTTTGCCAAGCATTTCCTAACTTCTCTGATCGGCTCGGCGCCCCGCACCTCTGGCCAAATGTGGTACTGCACACCCCCAAAGGCTTGCATCCTGTTTGTCAGGATTTTTTTTTTTTAAATAGCTTGTATTGCGAAACGCTCATAAACCGTGTTACTCGCAATCTGAGGTTCTATTGTAATGGGCTTTACAGAAGAAGCCTATGTTAAGAAATAAAAAAAGACAACAACTCACCAATTAGATGTGCTGCAGGTTTCTTGGAGTTCATTGTTTGCCAGTTATTCTTCCTTAGACCTGCAAAAAAAAACGCTTTAAGTCTAGTGGTAGTAAAATATACATACATTGGCCTGGATTCACGAAGGATTTACGTTGGCATATCAAAAGATACGCCGTCGTAAGTACAAATGTGTGCCGTCGCATCTCTGCGCTGATTCACAAAGCTAGACACATCGAAGAGCAAGGCTTCAGCCGCCCGATGTAACTTGCCTACGCCGCCGTATCGTGGGCGCATAGTTACACTGGACGCATTTGGCGATCCCATTTTAAATATGCAAATGAGTAAGATACCCGATTCACGAATGTAGATGCGCCCGGCCGCTTCATATACACGATTTGCGTAAGGCTTACGTCCGGCGTAAAGTTACCCCTCATATAGCAGGCGCAGGTAATGCAAAGGTATGGGCCAGGGAACGACGCCATCAAATTTTACCTAGCGTACGCCGTTTACGTAGAATAGGTTACGTTCACGTCATAGGCAGTGTTCGACGTATCTTAGGCAGCTATCTTGACGTAACTGTGAGCATGCGCACTGGGATGCGTCCAAGAGACGACGCATGCACAGTTCGTTTTTTGAAGCTGTGGCCATCATTTGCATGGGGTCAAGCTTCATTTAAATAGATCACGCCCACTTCCAGCCCACTTCCACCTACTTTGACTTACTTTAGATTACGCCGACAACTATACGCTACGCCGGCGCAACGTGGAACGCATATTCTTCTCTACGTTGTGCTGGTGTAGCGTAAAGACGATGCGCTACGCCGGCATAAATATATGCCGCTCTACGTGAATCCGGGCCTTTATTCCTTGCTCTGACAGGCTTCCGCTATGCTGTATGACCGGTCCCCAGAACCTTTGCTCTTCTGCACCCCAGCTTGTGGTCACTCTCTGATGTCATTATAGTCAATGCAGGAATGGGGGTCCTCCATTGTATGTGAGGACAGCGAGGGTTCACTCCACCTACAACCTGTAGCATCTGGGGGCCATGAGGAATAAGGTAAGTATTACAGCTTATTCCTCTATCCCTTGACTAAAAGAATATGTTAACCCAACATTTCATATTCCTGATATGTGGCTGCTGTACCACGTACTTGTATAATAAAGCCTCCTGTTCTCTTTGTATTGCTTCCTTTGTGTGAAATCCTTGGTGATCCTGCTAGTACCTCTGCTTTCCTGTTTTAAAAAAAAACTGACCACACTAAGCAGCAGAGCACAGTGTGGTCAGGGTCAGTTCTCTAGCTGTGCTGGGAACTCAGTCTGTCCTTCCAATGCTCAGACTTGTCCTGACAGCCCCCCCCCCCTCAGAGAAATTCACTGGGAAAATCGATATATATGCGAGTTAACCACTTAAGGACCGTCTAACGCCGATATACGTCGGCAGAATGGCACGGCTGGGCACCATCACGTACCTGTACGTGATTGTTAAATGCCCAGCCGTGGGTCCGAAGACCCGCGACCCGGTCCAAAGCTCTGTGACCACGGCCGCGGGACCCGATCGCCGCTAGAGTCCTGAGATAGGTCCCTGGAGCTAAAGAACGGGGAGAGGTGTGTGTAAACACACCTTCCCCGTTCTTCACAGTGGCAGTGTCATTGATTGTCTGTTCCCTGATATAGGGGAAAGGCGATCAATGACGTCACACGTCCAGCCCCGCCCCCCTACAGTTAGAAACACATATGAGGTCACACTTAACCCCTTCAGCGCCCCCTAGTGGTTAACTCCCAAACTGCAATTGTCATTTTCACAGTAAACAATGCATTTTTATAGCACTTTTTGCTGTGAAAATGACAATGGTCCCAAAAATGTGTCAAAATTGTCCGATGTGTCTGCCATAATGTCGCAGTCATGAAAAAAATCGCTGATCGCCGCTATTAGTAGTAAAACAAAAATGATTACTAAAAATGCAATAAAACTATCCCCTATTTTGTAAACGTTATAAATTTTGGGCAAACCAATCGATAAACGCTTATTCCGATTTTTTTTTACCAAAAATATGTAGAAGAATACGTATCGGCTTAAACAGAGAAAAAACTGAGTTTTTTTATATATTTTTTTGGGGATATTTATTATAGCAAAAAGTAAAAAATATTGATTTTTTTTTTTAAATTGTCGCTCTATTTTTGTTTATAGCGCAAAAACTAAAAACCGCAGAGGTGATCAAATACCACCAAAAGAAAGCTCTATTTGTGGGAAAAAAAGGATGCCAAATTTGTTTGGGAGCCACGTCGTACAACCGCGCAATTGTCAGTTAAAGTGACGCAGTGCCGAATCGCAAAAAGGGCCTGGTCCTTTACCTGCATATTGGTCCGGGGCTTAAGTGGTTAAAGCAATACAAGTAAGAGTAATACAGGCCACTCATCTCACATATTAATGGCACCAGTGACTTCTTATGAAATAATAATAATAATAGTTAATATTACCTCTTGAGAGATTGGTCAGCGCCTACAAGAAAGAAAAAAAATGATGTAAGAAAATGTATTCCAGAAAAAGGAACACTGACATACAGTTACATTTTTAGTCTGATTAAAAAAAAAACTAATGCGAAAGGAACAGCAGGTTTGTTGTCTGCTATGGTTAGGACTAAAAAATAATGGGCCAGATTCACGTACATTGACGCATATTTTGACCGGCGTAGCGCAACTCCTTTACGTTAGACCGGCGCAATGTAGAGGCGCAATCACCGTATCCTCGTAGTATTTGCGCAGAAATTTGCGCCGGTGTAACGTAATTCCCGAGGCGTAAGGCGGAGTAATTCAAATTGGGAAGGACGTGGGCGTGTTACATTGAAATGAGCCGTGACCCCATGCAAATGAAGGGCCGGCTGGATCGCGCATGCGCACATGAAGCAGACCATGGTCAGCACCTCTGTGCGCATGCTCACAACTCGGGAACGGCGCAATCAGTGAAATTAGAAGTGGACCCGGGCAACTTAGTGAGCTACGCAGAGAGCATAAATAGACAGAGACAAACGCCCTTCCTTTGCAAAAGTACATCCCTTTGTATCCCTCCCTATACAGCAAGGTGCTTTTGTTCTGTTGTTTATTAGCGTTTGTTTGTTTGTGACATGTCTTTGAGATATTTGGGGACTGTTTTGCAGAGTGATTTTTGTATTTTCTGTGTTTTCTTTGTTGTGTTTTTTTTTTTATTATATTTTTGCTGGGCATTTTTTTTTTTGCTGGGCATTTTTTTTAATTTTTTTTTTTTTTGGGTTCTGTTTGTGAATGATTTTGGAATGTGGGGTGACATTCCTGCCGGAAAAGGGGTGTCATCCTCATTTGTGGTGGAGAAGTGATGCCCAGGTCCGTGTGAATGGTGTATGAATGTACAGTGACATAATTGGAGCCGTGGCATGGCGTTGCTGCTCACAAGTCCTGCATGGTGGGCTTGTGCCAATCCAATGTGATGAGGATGTGATGTGTCTGTGCTAGGGACCACAGTGGTGTGCATGCATGCATTCTCATTGTGCCATGATTAATGTGTGTGTTTAACGTGCAAAGATGCCTAATGTGAGCTGGCTCCTGGCTGCTCTTCCCTCAGAAGACGGGGTAGCCTCGGTTAGGGGGGATTGTCTGGTTCGGGGGTCAGGTCATCAGGTATGTCAATCTCCAGGCCCTTTCTCACTGCGAAGTTGTGCAGCATGCAACATGCACCGATGATCTGGCATACAAAGTTTGGGGAATACAACAGGGTACCATGGGGGGTTCCGGATAGAAGTCATGAGATGGGGTCCCAGTGCATATGCAAAGTCACCCTGAAGGGATAAGACAGGAGGATGTTAGTAGTCCATGTGCCCCTTGTGATTTCAGCATCATGGGGGGGACAGTCATGCCTGCCACCCATGTCACTCACCAACCAGCCAGCTGTCCCCATACATGTTCTGTTCGAAATCTGTGGGGATGGGGCTAGGATTGTATATGGAGCTGTCATGGGTGTCATGGGTGGTGTCATGTGTTGGGCTGGTGATGTCCTCCTGCAGGGTTGTGGTCAATTCCAGGATGGCATGAGGGGTGAATCTGAAGATGCGAGACACCTCAGAATCACTCATGCCAAAGATGTCTATGCGTGTGTGATATATCAAGTGAAGAGTGAGGGGCTTGTATCAGAGAAGAATATTCTATTAGATTAGATTATTATATCCATCAAGGTTTTAAAGGGCTATTGAAAGATAGTGAGACAGTGTTTGTAATTGGTATGTATGTTATGTATTGATGTATATATGTATGTATATATTTTTTTTAAATGTTTATAAAAGCAAATAAAAAGTTTTTGGAAAAAAAAAATCCTCTCCCGTGCCCTCCTCCGTGCCCTCCTCCGTGCCCTCCTCCTTCTTTGCTCCTCTAAAGTCAATAGTATAGCTATAAGCATGGATGCCCCTGGCATGTTGGCATACAGTTTGTTGTCCAGCAAGTGTGACTGCTCAGCTCCTTACTAACAGTGTTGCTTTAGCTGACATGTAGACGGATTGTCTAATTTTATTCCACCTTTTATATGGTCTAATTTTAGACAGGACGTGCAGCTGTTGTGCACAGCACATAGCCTGCGCTGCACCAACTTACTTTTGTGGATCCCCGTAACTCCCTCATTTGCATATTTGAATAGCAAATCAATGGTGTGTCTAGCGCAGTTTTGCGCAGATGGATACGCCGGTCCAAAAAAAGTAGATTTCATGCGTATATCGTTTGCGGGGATGCGGCGCATCGATACGCATGCGCAGATTTAGACTTACGCCGCGCATCTCCTGTAACGCCGGCGTAATGGCTCTGTGAATTTGGTCCAATGTCTCTAGATTCCTAAGTATCACATACCATACGAAATACGTAATATATCAATATTTTGTATTCTCCATTTGAGCCAGTAGGTCGAGCATTAAACTCCTTTTTACACATTTTCCAGATATTCTTTAGTGTCACTGTTGTAAACAACTTGTTGTTGCTGTAACTCAATAGCTCAATATCAAGTTTACAAACACAAGTCAATGCGGCTAATTTACTAAAGGAATTTACACTGTTTCCTTATCTAACTGAGTGTTCACTAAGTCTTAGGCCTTGTACACACGAGGCAATCCATTTGTTCAAATCGGTCGGACCGACCGATTTGAACAAATCTGTCTGCTTGTATTTTGGTTTGCTCGCGTGTACACACGAGCAAACCAAAATCCCCGCCAGCAGACAGCGCGCTGACGTGTCGGTGACGTGGCGGTGACGTTGACGCCGCCACGTCACCTCACCAGGAAGTAAAACACTTCCGCCCATGCGTCGAAATCATTTGGCGCGTGTGCGAGAAGACATGTCTGCTGGTTAGCGTACTAACCAGCAGACATGTCGGGCGGACGGGTTCCCAGCCGACAGATTGGTAAGCATGCTTTCAAATCTGTCGACTGGCCAAATCCGTCTGCTCGCCCGTACACACGATCGAATCTGTCTGCTGGGACGGTCTAGCAGACCGTTTCCAGCAGACAGATTTGATCGTGTGTACGAGGCCTTAGGAGTAACACGCTTAAAGGGTCACTATGAACTGAAATGACTGTTTACAGGGTATAGAGACATAAAAGTTAACTGATTCCTTTTCAAAATGATTAAAAATAGATAAAAATCAATCATATAATGTGCCTGCAGGTTAGTTTCACTTTTGAACTGGCTTCATGTTTCTGTGAAGTAGAAATAGACAGACAGAACAAAAACAAACAAATCCAGGGCATTGTTTTGTTTTTAAAATGAATCTGGGAAGTTTTAGGCACACAGTAATGCCAGCTTAGACCACAGTGAGAAAGCTCCCAGCACGGTGGTTATAAGGAAACAGACAAGCAGGATGTGTGGAGATTAGATATGGAGAATCTAGAGACATTGGGGCAGATTCACAGAGCCATTACGCCGGCGTTACAGGAGATGCGCGGCGTAAGTCTAAATCTGCGCATGCGTATCGATGGAGATCAGAGCAGGATTACACTTCAAAGCAAAAATGAACAATAAGGACATGAAACCAGGACTGCAGTAAGGTAAAGGAAGCTATTTAGCTTAAAAAAAATAAAATTATTTTAGTGATCCTTTAACAAGCGTTTGGAATAATGAGCAACTTTTTATAAAAAAATTCTGACTTGATTTGCGAGTGTTTTCTCGCAAAATGAGCAGAATTCAAGCTAATGGGGTGTGCAGTACTGCATTTGGCCAGAGGTGTGGGAGTGCCGGGGACACTCGGATCGGTTTGGAGCCGTTCTGAGCTGTTTGGAAATACTCGGAGAGCCCGTTTCCAAGGCTCTCCGGCGCCCCACACCTCTGGCCACATGCAGTATTACATACCATAGAAGTCAATGCGGAACAAATTATCTTCGTTCCCATTGACTTCTATGGGGAAACTCGCTTTGATATGAGAGTGCTTTGGATTACAAGCATTCTCCTAGAACAGATTATGCTCGTAATCCAAGGTTCCACTGTATAAGTTACCAAGTGAATAAGCTGCTGTACATGGCTTACATTACAGCAGATTAATTTATTAATGTTTTAAAATATAGTGTTTCTATGTATAATTTGTAATTAATATTGTACATGGGGCAGCCATATTTGCCCATCATATACTCAGGCTTTAGTTGCTGCTTTGTAGTGCTACACAATAGTTATTCTTTATCGCTTCTTCTCCATTTATGAAAAATGTGTTGGGCATACAGTATGTCAAAAGCATTTGCCCAGCCCTTATGAATTCTGACAACATTTTGTTTAATATGCTAAAGGCATTATTTATAAAAAATAAAAAAAATGTTGGCCGATTATTAAAACAATGCATTCCCTATGTGGCTGACACCTTATCTCAACATAGAGCTCCCTCTAGTGGCTATTCTGCAAATCTCCATATCTAATCCAATAAAAATAAAATAAAATGGAAGAACAAGCTTGCACAAATGTAAAAGGCATATAAAAAAAAAAAATATTAAATGCAACAATAATTAATATTCTGTGCTTGCTGAACATATATAATATTTTCCTTTAAGCTTCAAATAATACTTTTTAATACATTGTAACAGGTTTAAATAGGAAAACAGGAAATCAACTATGGGCTTAAGAAGGTTTATTGAGCTATTTTTGGGGTGTCATTCTCAGTTCCTGATTTATCCAAGCATGTGAGTGTTAGCATTTACCTCTCACTGACACCCACCTCCACCAGCTTGTCATGCTGTCATCACTGTCCCTTTGCCCCCCCCATACGCTGATGTACAAAACAAACACATAGGTTTATACAGAATGGTATGGTGTATACAAAATTGATTTACATATTTGGCTTATTCAGTAATATGGTAAAAAGCTGTTCTGTTCAGCAATGGTATAGATGATGGAGTATACTGGTACCTAACCATATTTGTAAATAGGTACTTTATATACTAAGGAGCCATATAAAAAAAAAAAAAAAAAGAAGAATTTGGGCAGTTTAGCTTTAGTGTATTTATTCTGCAGAATGAATGAATGAATGAAAAACTTATATAGCGCGGCACATGCGAACTGAATCGCCTCTGGGCGCTTGTTGTTTCTGTCTCTCTGGTCATCAAAAGAGCAGAGTTTTTATCTGTCTTCTGAAGGCCAAGTGGTTTTCCTCCAATCAAATGCTGGTTGGTAAAGCGTTCCATAGTCTGGGTTCTTGGAAAGCAAACCTTCTTTCTCCTTTGGACTTGTATCTGGCTTTGGGTATCTTGACCAGATTTTGGTCGGTGGATCGCAGAATGCGATTGGAATTGTGGACTTCTATCTTTTCGCATAGATATTGCGGAGCCTTCCCATGGATGCACTTATGAGTCAGGCAGAGTGCTTTGAAAGCAATTCTGTCTTTTACTGGCAGCCAGTGAAGGGTTCTCAGAGAAGGTGAGATGGATTCCCATGGTTTTTTCCCAGTCACCAGTCTGGCGGCTGTATTTTGAACGACTTGCAGACGAGTGATTTGGCACTTGGGGAGTCCGAGATAAAGGGCATTTGCATAGTCCAGTCTGGAGTTCACAATTGTTCCTACCACGACTGCTACGTCTTCTTTGGGGATAAAAGGAATGAGTCTACGTAGTAGGCGCAGCAGATGGTGAGATCCGCTGACTACTGACCCTATTTGTGCGTCCATTGTCATGTTGGTGTCAAAGATGACTCCGAGACTTTTGACTTTGGAGCTAGGGGTGATGATCTGGCCCAGAATGGGGGTGGTGTCCAGGTTGTTGCAAGTTGACTCTTGCGACTTGCATGAAACAGAAGAAGTTCTGTTTTGGAGCTGTTGAGTTTAAGATAACTATTTGTCATCCAGTTTTCTATCAAAGAGAGACAATTCTCTAAACTGAGATGATGGTCCTTTTTGTTGCAGATGCGAAAGTACAGTTGCGTGTCGTCTGCATAGGAGTGGTAAAGCAGCTGTTGGCTAGTGATGATTTCGAAGAGAGGGCGAAGATTGATGATTTCGAAGAGAAGACTTCAATTGAATAATATTATATATATCAGGGCTTGACAAATTTGCTTGAAATCTAGGAGCCAGCTAAAAAAGTTAGGAGCCAGGAACGCGCCCCGTCCTGCCGAGCTCGCGTGCTGAAGCGAACGCATACGTGAGTAGCGCCTGCATATGAAAGCGGTGTTCAAACCACACATGTGAGGTATCGCCATGATTGGTAGAGCGAGAGCAATAATTCTAGCCCAGAAAGGAAGCCGGCGATTGGACAGAAAGGTGGTAATCAGTCTGGCCTTACCATAGAAGGCTGCTCCTCGCTCCTGGCCAAACAGGCGTTGGTTCTCCTCCTGGTCGAACAGGAAGTGGGTCCTGAGACCCAATTGACCGGTAGTCCTAAGCTAAGACTCCCTGGCCAATCGGGTCTCAAGACCTGCTTCCTGATTAGATGGGAGGTGAAGCAGGACGACATTAGCGAATATTAATTTGCTTAATTTGCTAATGTCACACAACTGGGTGGTCTCAGGGCACAGTGCTCTGCGCCCTGAGACCACCCTTTTTTGAAGCCAATTAGAGCATCAGGCTCTAATCATGTGCTTAAAAAAAAAACATTGGAATCCATACGTCCAGCGCCCTGCATGGAGATAGGGGCCAACCCATGGATTAGGGGGGCGGTGCCACTGCACTCTGCATGAGGGGAAAGGAGGGAAGCCAGCAGCAGTGGGAGAGCACAAGTGGGTAAGCCTTGGCAGTAGGGGGAATTGGGGGAATTGGCACCAATCGGCACACCTGACACACACCCGGCATATGCCTATGGCCCAGCTTATCATTTCAAACATACATCCATGTGTAGCATTACCCCCGGAGGAGCTGCTGCTTGTTTTGGGTGGCACATTTACCTCGTGGCTCTTCCGAATTTCTAGGGGTGAATGGTGAATATAGCAATAGTAAAAGAATGTCTGAAACAGGTGCTATTTGCTGTGTTTTTTATTACCCCGCCGGGTAAAAACAGTAAACTTGTGGTGAGGAAAGTAAAGTTGAAGAAAGAAAGGAGAATAGCAAATTCAGGAGTAGTAATAGTGAAACAGTCCTGCTCCCATATGTAACACTTCTCTGCGCCACTCCTGCTTGAGTGGAAATAGAGTACCCGGACAGGCCTCTCTCACTGACCTGGCAGCTGGAGTATCACTTGAACCTTTGTAGGATAAAGTCTCTGCCACAGACCCTCCTTAGAATGAACATCAGGGAGACGCCTCTGCCACAGGCCCCTCTCTGATTGCAGTTACGGAGGCAATCCTCCTTAGATGAATTACGCCTGGATCTCCTTCTTAATGTTTCCCAGGTACCGACTGACAGGTGATCAATCCTTCAGTGTCCGGCTATCTTTATCCCCGGTGGTTTGTAGAGAACCTTTTGGACCGCCAGCCTCTCAATGACGCTCCTCAGACGGACTGCCCACTGAACAGCAATACCGATTGGGATCCTTAAAGGTGGGAAGACAGTCACTCACTGGGTCCCTGTCGCTGCTCAGATGTTCCGGGCCAACAACACCAGGAACACAGTGTGGCACGCACGCTCCGGCCAGGTAGGCCATAACGCTGGGGCAACGTGATGTGGCCACCCTAAAGGTGGGTGCCACACTGGACAAAGAAGACCCAGAACCAATGGCGTCTGCCCCATAAATACCCCTCCCCAGCATGCACAGCAAGGCTCAACCCTCCTGATTGGCTGCTGGGGAAGAGCACCCAAACCTTGACTCCACTGCTGCCACCTACTGCACTGGGGTGGGAAGAACACCCCAGTAAAACAGAATGAGCCTGCAGAACAGCCAAGCTGAGACAGAGACCCTGTTTTAAGCATAACAATTTGAATCAGAGTTTAACTACACTCTGATTCCCCTTTAAATTTAAATAGCACCGGTACTTCAAAGTAACTAAGCGCTACACATGCATTGTGTGGAATCAGATTCTGCTGATGACAATGATTTTTAAATATTGACATTGCATTGCAAGTTAGGCCATGTTTTGTGGCCAGGCCCATCAGTATAGAGGTAAATAATGCTGAGCTAAATATGACTTTCAGATTATGGTTTTCACCAATGGAATCTGATTAATAGCGCTTCATTTACGAGATGGGCTCTGACCTAGGTATCATGTCATGGCCCCTGGCACCTGACCTGGTCAGTTGATCAGCCTTCAGCGTGTCGCAGGATTGGAAACGCACACGTTGCAAACTCCAGCAGGCTTTCGGTTCAGCAACTTTGACCTACAGTAGGACCCAGGAGAGCCCGGAGCAGCTATTCTGTCTGGATATAAATTGTTTTTACTGGGTTGTGAATGTAAACTCCACTACTCAGGCAACATACAGCAATAAGAAATCCACTTATCGTAGCGGAAATGGAAGACGGCGCAGCACTCAAAGATACAAACTCACAAACGTTATTCTTTCTTTAGCTGAGTAAAAGGTAAAAGCACGAAATGCTGAATAACAAAAAAATAATAAATCTTGCCTACAGCTATTTCATTTGTGTTCGTACTTTTTCAAGGCGAGCAGGATGCTTTTTATATCCTGCTCTTTATATTTTGTACTTTTGCAGGAATTAAAGAAAATTCGAAAGTTTTCCCATTTAGGGCTTCGTTTACTCAGCGGCACTAAGTGTTGTGTAGGAATCAGAACCCATACACGGTTATATTTTAGTTTTAAAGTTCATAGAAAAAGAAAACATTTCTCAAAGCATTTTTTCTTGCCAATATAAGCCCTAAAAATTTCATCCAGCTATTTGAATGCAATCCCAAATGTGTTCAAATGGTTTCATTAAATATGTACAAATTATCCAAAGCGAAAACCACATTCTGTCTGTTCAGGGAACAATTTCCACCCTACTCCTTCCAATTTCTATCATCACTACCATCCAAAAAACGGATGTCAATTTAAAATTCTACGAATGTTCTAAAAAACGGATGTCAATCATTATAAAATTGTACAAATGTTCCAAAAGCAAATATTTGTGAACGAAATTCTTTAGGTGTATGGGCGGCTTTCAAGTGTAATACCGCGTGCACACGATCGGACATTCCGACAACAAAACTGTGGATTTTTTTCCGACGGAATGTTGGCTTAAACTTGTCTTGCATACACACGGTCACACAAATGTTGTCGGAAATTCCGATCGCCAAGAACGCGGTCACGTACAACACTATGACAAGCCGAGAAAAATTAAGTTCAATGATCTCGAGCATGCGTCAAATTGATTCCGAGCATGCGTAGGATTTGTGTGCATCGGAATGGCATACAGACGATCTGAATTTCGGACAAGAACTTTTGTTGTCGGAAAAATTGAGACCCAGCTCTCAAACATTTGTTGTCGGAAATTCCAACAGCAAATGTCTGATGGGGCATACACAAGGTCGGATTTTCTGTAAAGGTGAACTAATGTTGACAGGGCTGCCATCAGGGGGGTATGGGCATTACACCTGTAAGGGGCCCGAGGGCCTCCAGGGCCCCAGATGGCAACCCTCCTTTATTTCTATTTATTTTTTCATTAAAAAAAATCTAATTTTTTTAATATATTTTTATTTTATTTTTTATTAAAGGGACATTTTTTTTCTTTATTTTTTTTAGAGGTCCAGAGGTCCCCAGGGGGCCGGAGGCCCCTAGGGCCCTGGATGTCAACCCCCCTTTTTTTATTTATTTTTTATAAAAATAAAAAAAATTAATATATTTTTATTTTATTTCTTATTAAAGGGCCATTTTTTTTAGGGGTCCGGAGGTCCCCAGAGACCCGGAGATGACAACCCCCTTTTTGTTTTTATAAAAAAAATATTTTTTATATATATTTTTTTATTTCTTTTATATATATATATATATATATATATATATATATATATATATATATATATATATATTATTAAAGGGCCCAGAGGTCCCCAGGGCCCCGGATTTTTATATTATTTTTATTTATTTTTTGTTCGATGTGCGCTTGTTGTCGGAAATTCCAAACGTGTGTACGCGGGATTAGTTCACCTTCACAGAAAAAAATTAAAGGGAAACTGACACCGTACACCCTCCCCACCCCTCTGGTCCCTGCTGTACTTGCCTCTGGTGATCCTGAGCTGTCAGGGCTCCCGCAGCCAGTCCAGCGTTCTGGGGAAATCCCCACTCTTTTCCCTCTTCTTTGTGCAGCACTTCCCTGGATGGAGCAGAGAGATTCTGATTGGCCACCACTGTCAAAGTGAATGTCCCTGGTCCATCTTTGAAGCGCTGCATAGAAAAGAGGGAGCAGAGCGGGGATTTCAAATCCCTGGACCTGAAAGAAATTCTATTGGTGTATGGGCAGCTTTCAAGTCTAATGCCGCATACACACGATCGGAAATTCCGACAAGAAAAGTCTGATGTGGTTTTGTGATTTTTTGTGATATTGGTCGGAAATTCCTACTGTGTGTAGGCTCCATCGGACATTTGCTGGCGGAATTTCCGCCAACAAAAGATGGAGAGCAGGTTCTCTATTTTTCAGACGGAAAAAGTTCCTATTGGAAAATCCGCTTGTCTGTATGAAATTCCGACATGCTCAGAATCAGAAGAGCCGAACTGCCTATTGAACTTCATCGATCTTGGCTCGTCGAACGTCTTATACTTCATTGCTTTCTAGACGGTTGGGATTTCAGAAAAGATTTGTGTGACCGTGTGTATGCAACACAAGTTTCAGCGAACATTCCGTCAGAAAAAATCCACGGTTTTCATGTCGGGATTTCCGATCGTGTGTACGCAGCATTAGCTTGCTTTTACAGAAAAAAATGTAAAGGTGAACACCTACACCCTCCCTACTATAAGGGCGTGTGTCAATTGGCTTTTGTCTGTGTCTGATGGGTTTTGTATTCCTATACAGGTCTATAGAAAAGCAAAACCTCCTTGAAGTACCGTATTTATCGGGGTATTGCGCGCACCCGCGTATAGCGCGCACCCCCAACCTAGAAGGAAAATTCCAGTAAAAAAAAAATTACGGTTTGAATGCCCCTCGGTGGTGTCCTCCCGCTTCTCCCGCGCTGTCTCTGAGCCGATCCCCGCTTCCCGCGCTGTGTTTGAATGACGCCACGACATATACCGAGCGCAGTACACTCGGCCACGCTCGGCTTCATTCGTAAAAAGGCTAGGAGGCGGCACCCGGCATGACCGCGAGGGGAGCGGAGCCTGGCCGAATGTACCCGCGTATACTGTGCAAGGTATATGTCGGCGGCGGCTTCAAACACTGCGCGGGAAGCGGGGATTGGCGTATATCGCACACCCACGATTTTCCCCGATTTTAAGGGGAAAAAAGTGCGCGGTATACGCCGATAAATACGGTAATGCAAGTCAGACGGAAGTGAACTGCAGGTCAAATGGACATGAAAAAAAATGTATACCCCTGTAAGGCGAAAGGCACAATGAGCTAGAATGCACTGTATACTAGCTCATTATGAAATACTTACCTTAGAATGAGGTGTCGGTAACTCACCTGGTCCACGCCGAGGTAGCTGACATGTTGCCTCAGCGTGTCTTCTGGATATCGCGGCTCCAGCGCTGTGAGTGGCTGGAGACGTGATGTCGTCAATCCCGTACAGGTGCGCGGGAGATTTCTTTCCGGCAAGGTTCGGCGTCTGCCGGGCTTTCAGCCGAGAATCCCTGCTGAGCATGCGCCGCTGCAGTCAGTGGCTCATTGCGAGGGGAATATCTCCTAAACCATACAGGTTTAGGCTGGATTCACACCTGTGCATTTTTAAAAGTAAAAAAAAAAGACTAAACAACCACTTTAACTTTTACCTACAGGTAAGCCTATAAGGCTGGATTCACACCTGTGCATTTTTTGTGCTTTTTGCATTTTGCAGATTTGCACTACAGAACGTGTTCCATAGGAAACCATGTTAAATGGACTGTAGAGCAAATCTGCAAAATGCAAAAACCACAAAAAATGCACAGGTGTGAATCCAGCCTTATAGGCTTACCTGTAGGTAAAAGTTAAAGTGGTTGTTTAGTCTTTTTTTTGTACTATAATAAGGCTTACCTGTAGTTAAAAAAATATGTCCTAAGGCTGGATTCACACCTGTGCTTTTTTTGTGCTTTTTGCAGATTTGCTCTACAGTCCATTTACCATGGTTTCCTATGGAACACGTTCTGTAGTGCAAATCTGCAAAATGCAAAAGGCACTAAAAATGCACAGGTGTGAATCCAGCCTTATTATAGGCTTACCTGTAGGTAAAAGTTAAAGTGGTTTTGTTTAGTCTTTTTTTTTTACTTTTAACTACAGGTAAGTCTATAATAAGGCTTACCTGTAAGTAAAAAAAATATCTCTCAATATTGAGTTGGCCCACCCTTGTAGCTATAACAGCTTCAGCTCTTTATTTGTGAGGTCATGCCCTGATGTGGATAAGAAGGCCTGGCTCACAGCGTCCACTCTTATTCATCCCAAAGGTGTTCTGTCAAGGTCAGGACTTTGTCTAGGCCAGTCAAATTCCTCCACCCCAAACTCGCTCATCCATGTCTTTCTGGACCTTGCTTTGTGCACTGATCCAAATCATTTGGTGGAGGGGGGATTATGGTGCGGGTTTGTTCTTCAGGGGTGGGGCTTGTCCCCTAAGTTCCACTGAAGGGAACTTTTAATGGCGGCAGCATACCAAGACATTTTGGAGAATTTCATGCTCCCAACTTTGTTGGAACAGTTTGTGGATGGCCCCTTCCTGTTCCAACATGACTGCGTATGGATGAGCGAGTTTGGGGTGGAGGAACTTGACTGGCCTGTAATATACAATATAGTGTATATCAGATTTGGTATCTATCAAATCTTAATTCTACTCTGCTAAAAATTATCCTGGCTGTTGGATTGTTAAAACCTTGTCAGATTGAAATATAGCTGTATTCTGCAAAGGTGTATCTTCTGAGCATAATAAAATATTCTCCAGCACAGCTACAGCACACCCCTCCTAATCCATTGATAGGGAAGAGTTAACTTGGAGACACCCTCTAGAATAAGGGTCAGGAACTGCAATTCAGGGTGATCCGGTCAGTAAAATATTCTTTCAGCAGAGGTCCAAAATGTGATGTATTTAGGTTTTGTGCTGCCCTAGGCCTGACTAAACTCGTGCACCCCCTAATTTAAATATTCCTGTCAAAGCCACACCCCTTGCTGCTAAAGACCTGCCCTTCCCTTACCCTTACTCTATCCAAAATGAAAAGAAAAAAGTGTTCCTATAGTTCTACTTTAGGCACAAAATTCTGATAATTTTATGGAGAGGACTAAAAAGATATAACCATGCCAATGGTACAGCAGAAAATATGTAGCACAGTGAGGAAGGTCTGTGGTCCAGGATGATAGGACAGTCAAAATTAGAAGCTCCACCCCCCCTACAGTTGCGGAATGCTTGCCTCTCTGCCCAGTCCGCCCCATAAGACTTGCGCTACACTAACAATGCTACACTAATAGCGCAAGCCGGCGGGGACTCTTTCCGTGCTGCTCCCCTGCAACGTGCTGCCCTAGGCCTGGGCCTTGTTGGCCTAGGCAAGGATACAGTGCTGTGTCCAAATAGCATGTTTGTGCGAAGGTTCAGATCCTTCACATCACAGAACCCCCCTCCCCACCTTTACATCAGTGTTCTCAGTCTCCCCTTCACATCACAGCCCCCACCTTTACATCGCAGTTCCCCTGTTTACATCAGTGTGTTTAATCCCCTCTAAACTACCCCCCCCCCATTATACATCACAGTTCTCATCCCCTTTTATATCAGTGTCCTCAGCCCCCTGCCTTCACATCACACACACACCCCCTTCATATCACAGCCCTATGTACATCACAGTCCCCCTTTCCCATTGCAGTCCCCCCTCCTCATTTACATTAGTGTCCTCAGCCCCCTGCCTTCACATCACACACCCACTTCATATCACAGCCCCCATTTACATCACAGTCCCCCTTTCACATCACAGTCCCCCCTCCCCTTTTACATCAGTGTCCTCAGCCCCCTGCCTTCACATCACACCCAATTCATATTACAGCCCCCATTTACATGACAGTCCCCCTTTCCCATCGCAGTTCCCCCTCCGCTTTTACATCAGTGTCCTCAGCCCCCTGCCTTCACATCACACACCCCCTTCATATCACAGCCCCTATTTACATTACAGTCCCCCTTTCACATCACAGCCCCCACCGTTACATCGCAGTTCCCTTGTTTACATCAGTGTGCTCAATCATCACAGTCCCCCCTTCCCTTTTACATCTGTGTTCTCCTTCCCCCCTCCTTCCCCCCTTCATATCACAGCCCCCACTTTTACATCCCACTTCCCCTGTTTACATCAGTGTGCTCAACCCCCTCTAATCTCCCCCCCCCCATTATACATCACAGTCCTCCTCCCCTTTTACATCAGTGTTCTCAGCCCCCTGCCTTCACATCACACACCCCCTTCATATCACAGCCCCCATTTACATCACAGTTCCTCCTGCACATTTACATCACAGTCCTCCCTTTACATCAATATCCTCAGACCCCCGCCACGGCCTACCTGAGTATTGTGGCTGACCATGTCCATTCCTTTATGACTACAGTGTGGTGCAGGGCTGGACTGGGACAAAAATTTGGCCCTGGACTTCATCCAGACTGGCCCACTTTGACAGGTCTCACCCATGGCGGCTGGACAACTCTCGCCCCCCCCCCGGCCACCCAAGCCCCCTCTCCGCCTTCACTAGCCACTAGCCGTTCTACTTTATTAGAATAGAATGGCTGGTACTGGTACTCTTATAGGCAGTACCAGTGGGGAAGCTAGACATTATTTCACCCGGGGCAAAGAATCAGTTCGGTGCCCCCCCTTATGGGACAAGATTAGGCAGAAGTGAGAAACTCCCAGGCCATAGCTGTTGAGTCAGCTGTCTGTCCCCTCCCCCGTGCTCCTCTGGTCCTCCCCTGCTTCTTTGTTCCCCCAGGTGAGCGCTCCGGGGAGGGAGAGGAGGTGAGCGATGCGGAAAGGGAGAGTTAGAGGAGCGGAGGGGGGCGGCGGTCTGCTGTCATTGAAGCCAGCCCACTGAGCCATCAGCCCACCGGGAAACTCCTTGTAGTCCCAATGGCCAGTCCGTCCCTGGTGTGGTGGAATGGGAGATTCGCACCATGGAAGTGCAGTCGACAGATCTGCAGCAACTGTGTGACGCTATCATCAGGGCCGCCATCAATAATTTTGGGGCCCCTTACACAGCTTTAGGCATTGGCCCCCTGGAACAGAGAACCGGGGAGGGGGGGCATTGGGTGCTGACGAAAAAAAATCGGGGGGTTGGGCATTGGGTGCTGACGAAATAAATAAATAAATAACATATAAAAAAAGGGGG
The DNA here is from genome assembly GCA_029574335.1 of Rana kukunoris. Lineage (NCBI taxonomy): Eukaryota > Metazoa > Chordata > Amphibia > Anura > Ranidae > Rana > Rana kukunoris. The sequence goes on along the minus strand of CM056057.1, from coordinate 34,108,574 downwards.
ATGCCATCCGGGGCCCTGGGGACCAGCGGGCCCCTTAGAGGTCGGGGGGACTTTGCTTGCTGACGAAAAAAAAGGGGGGTGCCATCCGGGCCCCTGGGGACTACTGGGCCCCTTACAGGTGTACTGCTTGTACCCCCCTGATGGTGGCCCTGGCTATCATGTCACTATGAACCAAAATCTGAGGAATATTTCCAACACTTTGTTGAATCTATGCAATGGAGAATTAAGGGGGTTTTGGAGGCAAAAGGGGGTAGAAAGGTGTACCTAATACAGTGGCTGGTGAGTGTATATAACTGACCAAAGGGAATAAATGATTGAAGTTGAGATTACCCATTGTATCGTGGTAATGGGTACAATCATTGCTATCAATACATTTACTCTGACATGAGACCTTGTTGGTTTTACGGGCCTAGTTCACGGAAAATACTTGCGGCACGTCACGCCATGGGGTGTATTAAAGCAATATTTCTCTCTCCTCCATCCTTTCTCAGCTAGCTAGGATATATCTGCCCTCCACAAGACCACTATAAATATATTGATTACTTGCAGAACCTGGATCTTTATTTGTCTCAATAATCTTAACCTTCACTCCCATCTCTGCACATTTTTCAGCTTCTCTTCCTACTTGGCTTATCAGTTCAATGAAACTTTTATCAGTGTGACATTCTGTAAGTGATGCTAATGCACAGAGTAGTACATAAGCTCATACATTATTGATGCACAGCAAGTACACTTGTAAAGGTTAACCCGTCCATGGCTGCATGTTGTGGGCAATCTGCGGCCCGCCAGTCAATGCGGAACCTTAGGATGCTTGCTATCTTGCAGGGCATGGCATGGTTGGAACACATTACATTGGTCCTCAAGCAACAGCTAATCAAAGCTTCCTTGTCGCTGTATCTCTAGCTCAGGGGTCTTCATACAGTGGCCCTCTGGACCGTTACAAGATTTTATCTGGCCCATTTGAGGACTCTTTGATATGGACTGAGGACTTGGATGAGGACTCTGATGAAAGGGGACTCCAATGGAAGGTGGACTTTGATGGGGATTTTGATGTAAGGGGGGAACTCTGATGCAAGGGGGACTCCAATGTAAAGTGAACTTTGATAGGGACCTTGATATAATGGGGGCTTTGATGAGCTTGAGTTTATTAGGAATCTCTTTGCTTTAATTTTACAGATTTTTTCTGTGGTTTTAAAATATATGCTGCTGATTACAAAAAAAACTCAAGTTGATTCATTAATTATTATTTTTTTTAAATTGTTTACACAAAAATGTGTAAAATATACAATGTGGCCCTTGTACTAAAAGGTTTGGAGACCTTTGCTCTGGCTCAGGGGTCTCCAAACTTTTTAAACCAAGGGCCAGTTTACTATCTTTAAAACCTTAGGGGGGCTGATCTGTGGCCAGTGGGAGAAGACAATGTCCTGGTGTCAGTGGGATTAAACAATGTCTCATCATTGGTGTCAGTAGGAGAAATGGTGTCCCATCGTTGGTGTTAGTGGGAGGAATAGTGTCCCATCATTGGTATCAGTAGGAGGAATAGTGTCCCATCATTAGTATCAGTAGGAGGAATAGTGTCCCATCATTGGTATCAGTAGGAGGAATGGTGTCCCATCATTGGTATTAGTAGGAAGAATAGTGTCCCATCATTGGTATCAGTAGGAGGAATGGTGTCCCATCATTGGTATCAGTAGGAAGAATAGTGTCCCATCATTGGTATCAGTAGGAGGAATAGTGTCCCATCATTGGTATCAGTAGGAGGAATAGTTTCCCATCATTGGTATCAGTAGGAGTAATAGTTTCCCATCATTGGTATCAGTAGGAGGAATAGTGTCCCATCATTGGTATTATGAAGACAAAGAAAAATGGATAGCCGCACTCCAAAACCTGATGGGTGGTCTTTTATTCAATAGACAGCATGTACAAAAATAGGGTCACAGCAGTGGAAACAAGGAACAGCCGAAACGTTTCGCACTGGATCAGTGCTTATTCATGGCTAATGGAGCATTAAAACTGTTAGGTATATATAGAACATAGGGTGAACATGTGACCAATCTCAATTAGTTGCCAGGGAGGAGCCTATGATATTAGGACAACCCTTGATGCCAATGAGATAGTCACATTACACCTGTGCACACCAAAGCAAGAAAAAAAGCGGTGACTCCTTTCTCTCCATCATTGGTATTAGTAGGAGGAATAGTGTCCCATCATTGGTATCAGTAGGAGGAATAGTTTCCCATCATTGGTATCAGTAGGAGGAATAATGTCCCATCATTGGTATCAGTAGGAGGAATAGTGTCCCATCATTGGTATCAGTAGGAGGAATAGTGTCCCATCATTGATATCAATAGGAGGAATCGTTTCCCATCATTGGTATTAGTAGGAGGAATAGTGTCCCATCATTGGTGTTAGTGGGAGGAAAAGTGCCCCATTCATTGGTATCAATGGGAGGAATGGTGCTCCATCATTGGTATATTACATATGAATGATGGTTATTTACATGTAAACACAGGGTCTGTAGGTGAGTCATCTGTACACAACAATAGGGCAGAGCTGGGCAGCATTAGTAGCAGCACCTCACACTGCGATATCGGCTCACAGCACAGGACTTAAACCTTAAGGAACCAGGGAATTTAATCACTTGTCCTTGGGTTGACATCATATGACGTCCTCGACTTTGTGCGGTGATATCTGAATGATGGGTGCAGCTACAGGCATCATTCAGATATCACCGTCTTCTGCCGGCGATTCTGTGCATGATAAGAATGATCATATTGGCAGTTTCACCGCTTGATCATTCTTATAGGCAGCGGGAGGGGACGTCCTCTCCTCCCGCCGCCATCCGGTGCTTCTCCGGGCTCTCCCGTGCCATCGGGGGCCCGGAGAACGAATCGGCCGGCGGCGGCTCACGACGATAGAGATTTCCTATGACCTTCGGTCTTATTGACCCCCACATCTCTCCATTAAAAGGACCTGTCACAGTGATTCCTATTACAAGGGATGTTTACATTCCTTGTAATAGGAATAAAAATGATCAAAAATAAAATAAAAATGTAAAAATAAAAAAAATGAAATAAAATAAAATAAACATTTTTTTTTAAAACGCCCCTGTCCCTGGTAGCTTGCGTTTAGAAGCGAACATGCATTTGAGTCCCGCCCACATAAGTAAACGCCGTTCAAACCCCACATGTGAGGTATTGCCGCGTGCGTTAGAGCGTGTACATTAATTCTAGCACTAGACCTCCTATGTAAATAGTAACCTGTAAAAAAATGTAAAGCGTCGCCTATGGAGATTTTTAAGTATTGAAGTTTGGTGCCATTCCATGAGCGCAATTTTAAAGCGTGACATGTTAGGTATCTATTTACTCGGGGGGAACATCGTCTTTCGCATTATACAAAGAAATTGGGCTAACTTTACTGTTTTGTTATATTTTTTGAGTGAGAAAAAAGTTGCAATGACCACCATTTTATTCCCTATGGTGTCTGCTAAAAAATATAGATATAGGGCCAGATTCATGTAGAATCCGCGACAGCGTAGCTTAAGCCATTTACACTACGCCGCCGCAACTTACTGGAGCAAGTGCCGTATTCTCCAAGCACTTGCTCCGTAATTTGCGGCGGCATTTAGGATCCGACGGTGTAAGTGACTCACGCAAGTCGGATCCTAGCCTAATTCCGGTGTATCTTGTTTTGAGAATACAAAACAATGAAACGCCGGCGGGATTTTCGAATTACCCATACACCGGCGTAATTCTTTTGAGAATCTGGCCCATAATGTTTGGGGGTTCTGATTAATTTCTAGCAAAAAAAAAAAATGATTTTTACATGAAGGAGAGACGTGCCAGAATAGGCCCGGTGGAGAAGTGGTTAAACTGGGATAGTTGGCAAGTATGATGCAGCTGCTTTGGACCCCACAACAATGACAGAGCCCAGGGCAGCTGTCCCTTTTGCCCCACCTTAAAGACGGCACTGCTTGCATACACTTTAGGAAAAGTAGATAAGCTGAAAATTCATTCCAAATGAATAATTGAAAAATGTGGCAAAAACTTGGCTTTGCTAAGACTGCAAAATGGGAATGGAAATCTGTTCACTCGCCCTCCACTCAAAACCATTTACTGCTTAAGGCGCCATCGTTATCACTCAACGTTACAACGAGGTGAAAGGATTCATCCTTTTCTTACAGGGAGTGGGAGATTTTTCTGTATGTAATAATGAGCAAGTCTGTGACGCAGAGCTATAAGTATTTCATGATACACTCGGTCAATGGCAAAAACTAAAATTAGCAATGAAAATTAGCAGAGGCACATTTTTGCGAACCAATGGCCGTTCCCGGTAGTCAGGAACAGTTGGCAGCTTTGGCATAATCTCCAGTACGGCAGGCACCAGTGAACGCGTCCTCAGAAAAGGACTACTGTATATCAGCGCTGTACAAATACAAGTAATAAATATGATTTGGCCACATCCTGTTTTGCAAGCTAACATGCCTTGCCGCACAGTGTAACCAGCTGAACGGGCAACAGGCAGATAATATCTCCCATTATTGTTAGTGGCAATACTGAGCCAGTGAGCCCTGTAGGTTAACCCGTGAATGCCTACTCACCCTCGGCTTGGCTCCTGTACCAAGATCGCATACCGTCAAGACGGCTAAGAGAACAGATAAGAGTCGCAACCAGCTTCCTGCCATCACTTGGGTTTTCTTATCGGCATCTGTAAAAAATATACTATGAAGCGATCTTATAGAGAGAGGAAGGGGATGTCCCCACCACAGTTTCCTACTACCTGTTCAGAAGGGGGTGACGTGATGTGGAAAAGGGGACCTCCCTTCAAGGTTGGGGAAATTACCATAAAAAGATTTGGAATGTATCTTAAAAATTGTTACTCTTGTTACCAAGAAAATTGTTATCAAGTTTAAAAAAATAAAAATAAATAATGATAAATACAGTAAAATCTTGTTTTGAGAGTAACTTGGTTTGAGAGCGTTTTGCAAGACAAACTAAATTGTTAAATACATTTTGACTTGATATACAAGTGATGTCTTGATACACAAGTAGCACAATGTCACAACTGAGTATAAAAAGAAAAGAGAGGAACCTCTAAGTGTAGCAATATGGTTACTGTGACAGACTCTGGAGGCTTCTGGAGTGGACTGAATGCTAGCCTCTTGCCTTGCGATCATGGGCCCTGGCATCTGGGGAAATGGTGCTCTTTGTGAGCTGTATGCCTGGGGATCCTGTATATGCCATATTAGAGTGACTGATTCATACTGTTGGGACATACAGTGTAAGGAGATGCTAATGTCCTCACCTCTAGCCATCTGTCTGTTCTCTGTGTTAATTAACCCTGCTATTGTGTGAAGATGTCCTGTGTTTACACTTATGATAATGTGTATTGTATAGCAGGTGAGCGAGGAGACATGACGTCTACCATGAAAGGTCATATCTCGGAGTCATCTAGTCTGGGTAAATGATTAGTTCATTAGCTCATGTTAATGTATGTTCTGGTTACCTCCTCTAACTGTATATAAGGTTGTATTCTTGGTTCTAATAAACACGCCATGTTCAGCAGACAAACAAGTCTCGACTCGGTGTGTGCTTGAGAGCAGCTGGAATATCTAATCTCTATATCCAGACTGATAGGAAGCGGTATATGACGGAAGCACTCGAGCGGAGTGTGGGACGTTCCATTACAGTTACATTTAATGAAGGTACAACATTTAGGTACTAACATGGTTGATGATTAAAAGAGGCACATCTAAGTATGTAGGCATCCGGGGTAAAGCTGTTCACATAGACCGTCCTCCACACATCAACGTCATCCCTTCCACGCTGTGCTCCACCAGTGGTTCAAGCCTCACTTTCAGATTGATCTACTACAGGGTCATATTTGCAGACTGACATCGGTGATAGCCGGCGGTGCTGGGGATGGCCTATGTGGACAGTTTTACCCGGGATGCCTGCATACTTAGATGTGCCTCTTTTAATCATCAACCATGTGAGTTGCTGAATGTTGTACCTTCAATAAATGCAACCATATTGCCACACTTAGAGGCGCCTCTCGTCTCTTTTATACTCTGTAGCTCCTGCTGGATTTTGCTTCTAATCCCCTTGTGGAGGCTTCCATTTGTGGATGGACATTTTATGGTTACACAACATATCACATTGCTATAATCTTTTTATATGGACTATAAAGTGAAGGACTTATGACTAAATGGTTGTGGAACGAATCATTTGAGTTTCTATTATTTCCTATGGGGAAATTCACTTTGATATACAAGTGCTTTGGATTACAAGCATGTTTCTGGAACTAATTATGCTCCCAATCCAAGGTTTTAGTGTACATAGTTGAGTAATGTATATGAACTTTAAAGAGGTTTAAAGGTAAATAGTTTTTTCCCTAAATAGCTTCCTTTACCTTAGTGCAGTCCTCCTTCACTTACCTCATCCTTCGATTTTGCTTTTAAATGTCCTTATTTCTTCTGAGAAATCCTCACTTCCTGTTCTTCTGTCTGTAACTACACACAGTAATGCAAGGCTTTCTCCCTGATGGGAAGAAAGCCTCTTGAGGGGGGAGGAGGCGAGCAGGAGTGTCAGGAACACACTAACACACAGCTCTTTTCTCTATTTGCAAAGTAGACAGTATCATGACACTCCTGCTTGTCCCCTCAAGAGGCTTTCTCCACACCAGGAAGAAAGCCTTGCATTACTGTGGGGAGTTACAGACAGAAGAACAGAAAATGAGGATTTCTCAAAAGAAATAAGGACATTTAAAAGCAAAATGGAAGGATGGGGTAAGTGAAGAAGGAATGCACTAAGATAAAGGAAGCTATTTAGGGGAAACAAATTGTACCTTTAATACCCCTTTAAGAAGGCTTTAGGAATAAGAGCTGGTTTTCCCTTTCCGTGTATTACTTTGGAGACGACAACAGTATAGTGTGCCCTTGTGTAGGCTCCATTAAAATATATGGAGAAGGCAGCCATCTCTAGGGCCTATTTTCTATGTATTCCTATAGAGATGACAACCTTATAGTGCCACCCAAGTAGAGACTCCATAAGAATATATTAGAATGTATTCCTCTCTGGGACACTCACCATGTTTTCCTATTGAGCTGACAGCATTATACTGGTCAAAGGAAGAGCTGCGCTGTTGTAAGCTAAAATGTGACACTAGTGATAATGAATTGCTAGATAAAAATCAATTAAAATTATGAAACACCGACTGAGTGAAAAAAAATGATATCTGTAAATAGACCTTAATATGATAACAAGAAGAGGTTAATTTCTAAATTAGGTAGAAACCTGAGAATTATCAAGTGAATAAATAGCAGTCCGTGTGAACAAACCAAAAAAAACCCCTTAGGAATACCATTAACAAAGCGTCAAAGGTATAAAATGTGACTATAATAAAAATTGTCCATATAAACTTAAATATCCAGTGTTCGACGAATCCAACAGTCCAGGAAAAAGTGCTGACAGGATAGTGCCTCCACCAAACAATAACACTGCCTCTTACCAGATGGATGTGATCTCAAATTATAGGAGATCAGTATGCGCATATGGTTGATATCCCAGCCTGGGGTCTCTATTGGTAGCAAAAATCCCTCAGTGTGGTTCAATTTTGCATAGATGATGTCTCAAACAACGTAGCAATCCAGGATGCACCACATAAAAAAAAGGAAGGGACTAGCATAGCGTAAAACCCTTAAAAATGTAATAAGTAACATAAAAATGTATACTAAGATAAGGCATATATAAAATACAATCGAGGAGGCCGGGTCTTCGATTCAGCAGCCCGTATCTTCTGGGTCTGGTGCACAACGCGGTGACGTCAGAACGTCGTTCCTCCTTTAGTACTCTTAGTGGACTCTACTTGGAAAAGAAGTAGAATGCACTCCTCTATGGGACATTCATGTATTCCTAGGGAGATGCCTACGTTAGAACACCCCTTGTAGGGTCTCCAAAAAAAAAACTTTAATTTTACGGGCATTTTCTATATGTACTCTTACAAGGATGCCAAAATTTTAGGGCCTCCTAGCTGAGTGTCACTAGAAATATAATGGAGAATGCACTCCTCTGTGGGGCATATTCTTCATATATACCAGCATGATAGTGCAAATCTCCTATTGGAATATATGGAGAATGCACTCATCTCTGTGGCATGCCCCCATGAATTTCTTCGAAAATGCCATCATTATAGTGCCTCCTACTGAAGCCTCCATGTGAATGAAGAAACGTGAATAGAGCACTAATAGCTAAGGAATATGTTTGTGTTATAGTGCCCCCTACTGTAGTCTCCACAGAAATATATTGAATGTCCTCCGCTTTGCGACCCACTCGGGGCTCCCACTGATTCTGCAATATGGTGAGTTGTATGTTACAATGTAATAATAGAAATAATGCACTTCAATCATCCTGACACCATACCAACCATGGTGCCGTGATGATTGAAGCGCCAACACCAGGTGTTTAGAGTATCTTTATCTGCTGATTGTTGAACTTTCTGGAATACACATATTGCTATGTGGTGTAGGATCTGGGCCGGCTGTCCCTCCATCCCTTTTTCTTTCCTTTCTTCTCTTTCCTTTTCTCCCAATTTTTTTCTTTCTTTCGTTCTTTCTCTCTCCCTTACTTGCTCCCTCGATCCCTTGTTTATCTCAGACTCTAACCACACCCCATTTGAGTCACGCCCCTTTAAGCCGCACCCATTTTCCCACTTAAACCATGCCCCCCTTTTCGTTGCAGCGCGCTTTGTTTTCTCGATATGTCCCATCTTCAAACAAATTCCCTAATTAAAGCAAGACAAAAAAGTGTCCCTATACATTTTTTCACAATGTTGGCAACTAGGGATGAGCTTTATGTTCGAGTCAAACTTGTGCATCAAAATTAAAAGAAAAATGGCATTGGCTTCCCCCAAAAATCCATACCTGACCCTTATCCGACCACGCAACCTGGCAGGCCGTAGGAAAAGAGGGGGGACGAGAGAGCACCCCCCCCCCCCACTGAACCGTACCAGGCCACATGCCCTTAACATGGGGAGGATGCTTTGGGGGTCTGCGACCCCCAAAGCACCTTGTTACCATGTTGACGGGGACAAGGGCCTCATCCCCACAACCCTTGCCTGGTGGTTGTGGGGGGTCTGCGGGCGGGGGGCTTATCATAATCTGGAAGCCCCGTTAACAAAGGGGATCCTCAGATTCTGCCCCCCCCCCCCAATGTGAATTGGTAATGGGGTACATTGTACTTCTACTATTTCACAAAAAAAAGTGTAAAAAAAAGTAAAAAAAAACACAGACAGCTTTGGACAAGTCCTCTAATAAAAGAAAAAAAAATTCCAGTGATGTACATTCTTCCACGACCTGGACCAGTGCTACCCACCACTACCCGCCATTCTAAACGATACAGCCTCCTCCATAGAAGGCTCCCGAGCGAATAACGCGTGAGCCGTGTGACATCTCTTTTATAACCAATCGTGGGGCCACCCATGATGTGGATGAGTGACCCCGTCCCATTTTGATGTTTCTGGTGGCTTCCCCGTGGCGTCACAGTTGACCCCATAGACCAGTCCCATAGACTTTAAGGGTGTTCGAATGTTCGCGTAAACTTTTGGTCTGTTCTTATGTTCTGGATGTGAACCAAACCGGTAGGTGTTCGGCTCATCCCTATTGGCGACTATGGGAACCCTGACACAGATTCATAGCTCAGGCTTAGCCCTGAGCTAAAACAAACGTTTACCTACACTAACAACAAACCTATCTACATCTAGCACACATACTAGAGGGCGCTACATGATCAAAATCCCATCTGCCCCTCTTTCCTCCTCATTTGTCCCTCATTTTGGTTTGATCTGTATAGTCGTATATAAAATGCACTTTTTATCTTTCAAAAAGTGTTTCCCAGAGCTAAACCTTTCATCCAAATTCTAAATTGCTGCATTTCTAAATGTCAAAAGGCAATAGAAAGGAATAGTAATGGTAAAAAAGCACTTGTGGGTTCAACAAATCTTTTTTTTTTGTTGTTGTTGTCCAATAAATGGGCATGGCAGGTGCAGGTCCAGGGCCAGTGCTACCACTAGGCAAACTAGGCAGCTGTCTAGGTCACCCGGCCACTGGTGTTCCTACAGTACTCTTTTTTCTCTGCAGCAAGCAACTAAGTATCAGCATCAGCATCAGCAGGCAGTCACCGCTTTGTTGGCACATAGTGTCAGAGCCACAGCGACTGCAGAGGACTGTGTCTGTGTCCTGACTCCTGAATGTATGGAAGCAAGCAAACATTCATTGATGGGCACTGGTAGGCTGCAATGATGGGCGCTGGTAGGCTGCATTGATGGCCGCAGGTAGGCTGCATTGATGGGCGCAGGTGTAGGCTGCATTGATGGGCGCAGGTGTAGGCTGCATTAATGGTAGTTTGCCCACGTGTCCCGGATTGCCCGGGACTGTCCCGCAATTGACATGTCTGTCCCAGGTCCCGGGCACCTTCATTCTGGGACAATACAGTGTCCTGGAATGAAATAGAAGACACAGCCACCCCATACTAACTGAAAACTACATTCCCAGAACTGGTTGCTAGGGCCAGCGCTGCCTGGCATCTTGCAACCAGTGACAATTTACTCTCAGACAGTGAGACCAGGAGCGAGGCCTGCGCCTAGTGCAGCACTGTGTCCCAACCCACCTTGGCACTTCCTCCTTCTCTGGCACCCAGCGGAAAGCAGCAGAGACTGGTGTGATCTTCACTCTCCAGATAGTGACGCCACTCCTTTCCTTCTACGCACGTGGCTCATGCAGAGGGAGTGACAGCAGCACTGCATCTGGTGGCAGGCTATGGGTGGCAAGTGGCACTGCATCTGGTGACACGTGGCACATTCACCTGACAAATAACCCGCCGCCAAATTCCCCATCAACCCCGAGACTACATTTCCCCCCACCCCCTCATTTTTTGGGGGGGAAGATGAGAGAGGGGGTTTGTCCCTGAATGGCAGTTTGGAAATGTGGTCCCCCTAAATGATGGGCGCAGGTAGGCTGCATTGATTGGCGCAGGTAGGCTGCATTGATGGGCAGGTAGGCTTCATTGATGGGCGCAGGTAGGCTTCATTGATAGGTGCAGGTAGGCTTCATTGATGGACGCAGGTAGGCTTCATTTATGGACGCAGGTAGGCTTCATTGATGGATACAGGTAGGCTGTATTGATGGATGCAGGTACGCTGCATTGATGGATGCAGGTAGGCTGTCATAATGGGCACTGGTAGGCTGCAATGATGGGCGCTGGTAGGCTGCATTGATGGGCGTAGGTAGGCTTCATTGATGGGCGCAGGTAGGCTGCATTGATGGATGCAGGTAGGCTTCATTAATGGGCGCGGGTAGGCTTCATTGATGGACGCAGGTAGGCTTCATTGATGGGCACAGGTAGGCTTCATTGATGGGCGCAGGTAGGCTGCATTGATGGAAGCAGGTAGGCTTCATTAATGGGCGCAGGTAGGCTGCATTGATGAGTGCAGGTAGGCTGCATTGATGGACGCAGGTAGGCTGCATTGATGGGCGCAGGTAGGCTTCACTGATGGACGAAGGTAGGCTGCATTGATGGACGCAGGTAGGCTGTAATGATGGGCACTGGTAGGCTGCAATGATGGGTACAGGTAGGCTGCATTGATGGGCACTGGTAGGCTGCATTTATGGGCGCAGGTAGGTTGCATTTATGGGCGCTGGTGAGGCTGCATTTGATGGGCGCTGGTAGGTTGCATTGATGGGCGCAGGTAGGTTGCATTGATGGGCGCTGGTGATGCTGCATTTGATGGGCGCTTCATTAAAAATTTGAGGCATACATGAGAAGGCCAAAGGGGGTGGGGTCCGGGGTGGAGCCAAGGAGGCGGCAAATGGAGGTTTCGCCTAGGGTGTCAAAAATCCTTGCACCAGCCCTTGTTGTGTCTTACGCCTATACTTTTGCCAATAGGTGTCCCTCGTTCCCATGTCAAAAAGTTGGGAGGTATGGGTAACCCTGGCAGTGCAGATGCAGCCCCACTGCAAGGGGTAATTTTTGTATTACATGGAGTTGGGCTTTTAGGGTATTATATACTGATCTGCGTTCCCACATTGGCTTGCAAAGAATCATTCACCTCATCCCTGCACTGAACTTAGTAGAGAAGCGGCCGTGCTTTGAATATCCGAAGCAAAGAAGTCAGGTATCTCCTCATCTGGAGAGTCACCTTGCTCAGCAGTGAAGGTGAACGCGGAAAGAACAAATGAGGCCATCCTGCTCCCTGCTGTCTTCATGTACATCTGTTGCGGATTTCACATTACAATGCACTCTGTATGTGGGATGCAAGTCACAGACCCTATTTGCATCTGCGATCGGAGTTGTGTAACATTGCAGGCAGCAGAGGGTGCGCCCAGATGGGACATTAGGGACAATGATGTCCTCATTACCATCCCTAGAGAGGCGGCGCAGAGCCATCTGGCTGCAGCACCCATCCACTTCACCGCATGCAGCCTCTGCCAAGTCACCGTCCTTGCCACTCAGGGAGGCAGCTCTGAAATCAGGAGGCAAAACGCACACCTTGTATACAACATATATAGAGAACACAAACTAAAGGGACCGTGTGAAAAAGACCAAGTGCAACAGATATGGACCAACATCCTAAATAAAAAAGTTATAAAGCTGAAGACAGAGATTCAAACCTATGAAACGCATATTACTGCAACGCACTGTCTACTGTATCTGCATGGCCATTCATTCATAGACAGTGCAACAGGCTCACAATTACCCTGAACTCCAAGATTAGGTAATACACTATATTGTAAGTATTGGGACACCTGCCTTTACATACACATGAACTTTAATGGCGTCCAAGTCTTAAGCCTCGTACACACGCTCGGTTTGCTCTGCAAAAAAACGCAAGAAAGCTTCTGGCAGAGCTTTCTTGACAAGTAAACCACACGTGTGTACGAGGCTTTCAGGTTTCTCAACAAGAAAACTGCCCAGAATCTAGATGAGAAAAATAGAGAACATGTTCTCTATTTTTCTTGTCGTAAGATTCTCTGCAGTTTTCTTGCCGATAAACCTGAGCGTGTGTATACTTATCTGTCGCCGTGGAAACCCACGCATGCGTAATAGCTTCGAATGTGACGAGCGCAGGCGCAGTCTTAACAGGTTTTCTTCTAAGATTGTCCTGTATTTGGCTTCACCCATCTTCCCATCAACTCTAATCAGTTTCCCTGTCCCTGCTGTAGAAAAGCATCCCCACAACATGATGCTGTCACCACCATGTTTCACAGTAGGGATTGTGTGTTCAGGGTGATGTGCAGTGTTAGTTTTCCACCTCACATAGTGTTTTGCTTTTAGGCCAAAACATTCAGTTTTGGTCTCATCTGATCACAGCGCCTTCTTTCACATGTTTGCTGTGGCCGCTTCCCCACATGGCTTCTCACAAACTGCAAACAGGACTTCTTATGTCTTTCTTTCAACAATGGCTTTCTTCTTGCCACTCTTCCATAAAGGCCAGATTTGTGGAGTGCACGACTAATAGTTGTCCTGTGGACAGATTCTCCCACCTGAGATATGGATCTCTGCAGCTCCTCCAGAAGTTACCATGGGCCTCTTGGCTGCTTCTCTGATTAATGATCTCCTTACCCGGCCTGTCAGTTTAGATCAGGGATCCTCAAACTACGGCCCTCCAGCTGTTGTGGAACTACACATCCCATGAGGCATTGTAAAACTCTGACATTCACAGACATGACTAGGCATGATGGGAATTGTAGTTCCTGAACAACTGGAGGGCCGTAGTTTGAAGACCCATGGTTTAGATGGACGGCCATGACTTGGTAGATGTGCAGTTGTGCCATACTTTTTCCATTTTCAGATGATGGATTGAACAGTGCTCCCTGAGATGTTCAAAGCTTGGGATATTTTTTTATAACCTAACCCTGCTTTAAACTTTTCCACAACTTAATCCCTGACCCGTCTGGTGTGTTCCTTGGCCTTCATGATGCTTTTTTGGTCACTAAGGTTCTCTAAATAACCTCTGAGGGCTTCACAGAACAGCTGTATTTATATTGAGAATAAATTACACACAGGTGGACTCTATTTACTTATTAGGTGACTTCTGAAGGAAATTGATTCTACTAGATTTTAGTTTAAGGTATCAGAGTAAAGGATCAGCCCCCTTTACTCTGATACCCCGAACTAAAATCTAGTAGAACCAATTTCCTTAAGAAGTCACCTAATAAGTAAATAGAGTCCACCTGTGTGTAATTTATTCTCAGTATAAATATACAAAAAATGCACACCACACTTTTCCAATAATATTTTTTTTTTTTATTATTTGAAAACCATTTATCATTTTCATTCAACTTCACAATTATGTACCACTATGGGCTAAATTCACAAAGAGAAACGTTATTGGTTTTCTTCAGTTGTTAAATTAGCACTCCTTATTTAACGTTTTAAATTTCAACTGACTCTTTATCCAATCGTTATGCTAACTACTCAAGAGTTATTTTAACGTCCCGAATCGTAATAATAACGTCTAAGATCGTTAAATAATGCTGGAGAGATGCATTCTGGGAGCAGAAGGGGAGGAGAACAGCTGCATGTGGAAAAGAGCAGATACAGAGAGAGAGAGAGAGACACAAGCAAGGCACATGTGGAGATTGAGCATGTGATGTGCAAAACTTCTAGTGTGTGTTTTTCCAAAGCCATGTGTATTTCCTCATACAGAGAATAAATCATGGGAGATGAGAATCGGAATTTAGCTATCACCTGGGTTTCAGAAAAGTCATCCAAAATAGTATGTGAACGGAATACACGTTTATAAATCTGAACAACATTCTAACATGTTCTTCTTCGCCTCTGGATAATTTTAAGTTCAAATAGAGCACGGTTCCATCTTGCCCAACACTACTAAAAACTTCACTACACTACAAAAATCGCCAAAAGCTTCCTCTAACAACAAAATATCGCCTGGGAAATGTCATAACGACACCCTGAGGGAAGGTGTTAAATTAACGATCGATAACTGTCAAAAAAATCTTTGTAAATTGCACTTCTGTACATATTTAACTATTTGACTCTTTAAAATAACGATCGAATCGTTAAATAAGGATCCATACCTTAAAATATTGGTTCTGTGTAGTGAAACGTTATTTGATGATTTTTCAAAGCGTTAAATCGTTTAGTGAATTGAACTAGCTTCAATAACGTGCAAAATCGTTAAAATAACACTCGCAATCTGAAAATAAAGCTTTGTGAATTGACCCCTTTGTGTTGGTCTATCAAATAAAACCCCAATAAATTACATTTACATTTTTGGATGTAACATGACAAAATTTGGAAAATTTCAAGGGGTGTGAATACTTTTTCAAGGCACTGTAAATGTTTCCAAATTTACTAAAGTGATTGTCGTAATCCAGAGCTGTCAGTATTTGCCTAAGCAAGATCTGTCTCAGCTTTGTAGGCATGTATTGTTTGCCTAATGAAACTTGATTAAACACAAATGCATTAAAGTACATTTGTGTTAATAAATTCATTTTGAAAATTGTCTAAGGTGAATGAATTCCCAAGGGAGTTTGTTTCTCCTGCCCGCATGTCCTTATTGGGCGCTGTAAAGTGGGTAAGAGGTGGGCCATATGCCCCCCAGTAGCTGAAAGCACAGTCAGGGTGTATCACCTTTCTGCTTCAAACACATGTAATAGTTGAGAAACAATTTAAAAGGAGACTATACACAGCTGTGGGACTGGCAAGCGTAAACATGTGCAATTCGTTTTGTTCCGAATTCGTTTTTTACAGAGTTTTTATTAAATTCGTTAATTCCGGAACTTCAGAATTTCTGGATTTTCAAATTTGCGAATTTTGGAAATTTTGAAATAAAAAAATTTGCAATTTCGTAAATTCAGAATTTCGGAATTTCGGAAATTCCAAAATTCTAAATTTTGAAAATTCTAAATTTTGAAAATTCTAAATTTTGAAAATTCTAAATTTTGGAAATTCTAAATTTTGGAAATTCTAAATTTTGGAAATTCTAAATTTTGGAAATTCTAAACTAGAAAAATTTGGAAATTTGAAATTTGAAAATGTCTAAATTCGGAAATCGGAAATTCGAAAATCAGAAATTCGAAAATCGGAAATTTGAAAATTCAAAAATTTTAAATTCGGGAATTCGGAAATTCGAAAATCAGAAATTTTAAAATTCCGAATTTGAAAATTAGAAATTTCAGAATTCGGAAATTCGAAAATCGAAAATGAGAAATTTTCTGAATTTGAAAATGTTCAAATTTAAAATTCAAAAATTTTCAAATTTGAAATTCTAAAATTTTCAAATTTCCGAATTACAAATGTTCAAATTCCGAATTTTCGAATTTCCAAATTTTCGAATTTCCGAATTTCTGAATAAAGATAAAAGACGACTGAAACTAAAACAAATCATTTTTTTGCAGTCCCATGTCTATAGGCGATGCATACTACATGTGTTACATGTAAAACAAAATTTCTTGTCATCACAAATAATCTGCATAGTGTGTCTAATATGTGTATTTCCTATGATTGTCAGTGCCATCTAGTGGCCATAATGTGGTATTTTTCCAAAATACTGGAATCAGGAAAATGGCCACTAGATGGAGCAGACGATCATAGGAAAGTAGACACATTACAGGATTTTTTTTTTACAAATAGACCCTACAGTGAAAAAGCCAGGTTAAAAAAATAAAAATAAAAGATCAATGAAGTGGTCCATCGAGTTTAACCGAAAGGCAAAATGAAAAACCTGCAGCCCATCCAAAAAGCAATGAAAAAAAAGGAAACAAAATATATATATACACTGGGCCAGATTCACAAAGCACTTACTCCGGAGTATCACGAGTTAGGCACGCGTAAGTCTAAAAATGCACACGCTTATCTATGCACCGTATCCCCAAAACGATATACGCCTGAAATCCACATTTTTTAGACCGACGTAATTTGGATAGACCGGCGCAGAGTGCGTGCAAAACTGCACTAGACACACCATTGATTTGCTATGCAAATATGCAAATGCGGGAGTTACGGGGATCCACAAAAGTAAGTTTATGCGGTGCAGTCTACACAATGGGGCAGATTCACGTAGATCGGCGCATTATCATTCCGGCGTAGCGCACCACTTTTCCGTTAGACTTGCGCAATCTAGCCGCGTAATCCGGCGATTCACGTAGCTTTTACGCAAGAGCTTGCGCAAACGTAAGGTTTTTTCCGGAGGCGTAAGGAGGAGTAATACAAATTGGGAGGGACGTGGGCGTGTTACATTGAAATGAGCCGTGACCCCATGCAAATGAAGGGCCGGCCGACTCGCGCATGCGCGCGTGAAGGAAACCATGTCAGCTCCGTTGTGCGCATGCTCACAACTCGGGAGCGGCGCAATCATTGAAATTGGAAATGGACTAGGGCAACGTTGTGAACTACGCAGACAGCATAAATAGACACACACAAACGCCCTTCCATTGCAAAAGTACATCCCTTTGTGTCCCTTCCCATTGAATCAAGTGCTTTTGCTCTGTTGTTCGTTAGAGTGTGTTTTGTAGTTGTGAGATTAGTGTTCTGTGTGATCTTGTGCTTGTTGGTAGTTTTGTGAAAGTGTATTTTGATAAGTGTTTGAGACTGTTTGTTTGATTGATATATTTCTGAGCGTTTGTTTTCTTGCTTTATTTTTTCATCTGATTTTTTTGTGTGTGTTTCTTGCTGAGTGCTAGTGTGATTTTTGGCTGTTCTTTTTCTCTTTGTGTGTGTTCTTGTCTGATTGGTTGTGCTTGTATTTGTGACAGATTTTTGGTGACTGCTAGTGAGTTTGTTTGGAAGTATGACTGAGAGAAAAAGAAAGCTCAATTTTACTGTGGGGGAAAAAAGAATTCTTGCCCGGGCCATTACCGACTATGGGCGTTTTCTCCACGGCCCGCAGAGTGCCACCACCACCCCGGCCAGGAGGAGGGAGATCTTGGATATGATCACAGAGCAGGTCAATTCATCGGGGGAGGGGGAGACACGGACCCGCTCTGGGATAGAAAAGAAAATAAATGACCTCCGGCGTGAGGTGAAAAAAAAACTGGCCGCAATAAATGCCCATGCCAGGGGCACAGGAGGGGGCCCACCATGCCGGGTTAGATTTTCAGAGACGGAGCGTGTGGTGGCCCTGACCTTTCACCGGCATGAAGTGGAGGGCCTGCCAGGCTTTGACACAAGTCCGGTCCCCGCGGTGCCAGGTAAGGTTTTTATTTCTCTCAGGTGTGTAGCATGTGTGGGGGAGGGGGTGAAAGGGAATATGTGGCAAGTGTGTGGATCCTCCAACCTGTGAATGGTTTGTGTCATCCACAGCTGTGCAGGAGGGTGCAGGGCCATCTGGACTGACCGCTCCAACCCCAGGACAGCAGCCTAATGAGGCCCCCCCAACAAGGCCAGAGTCCGCAGAGGAGGAACAAGAGGAGGGGGAGGATCATGCGGAGGACGATCATGAGGAGGAGCAGAATCATGAGGAGGAGGAGTCCATGGAAGGCACTGGCCCTTTGGTTTCTGCGGACTCTTCCCCTCTGGCTGCAAGAAGCCTGCCCTCCCTAAGGGTGAGCCCCCCCCCCTCTTCCCCCAACATGGCTCCCCTCACAAGGGCCTCCCCTTCTCCCCGGCCACAACCATCAGCTGGAGCCAGGAGGTCATCCCAAAGCACCAGGGGGGCGCCCAATCTCATGCCCGCCTGTCTGAGAAGGAACCTGGCCACCCAGACCCGCCTTCTGAGACAGCTCTGCCAGACTATGGGGCGGGTGGATCAGAGCCTGTCCTCCATTAATGATAGCCTGGGTAACCTGGACTCCCACTCCCGGGCCTCCACAACCTGCCTAAATGACCTGCAAACTACAGCAGCAGGCGTTGGGCAGGATGTGAGGGCCCTTACCCAGGCTATCCAGGGCAACACGGCAACACTTGGTGCTGCCCTGGACAGAATAGCCGTGGCCTTGGAGGGCAGGCCGCCAGGTGGGCAGATCTCAGGGGCTGCTCCTCCTTCCCCGGCTTTTCCCCTCCCCCATGCGTCTCCCCTGAGGGTCCGGGGCCGTGGCCGGGGGCGCCCCAGGCGTGGCTCAGGCAGAGGGCAATAATTTTTTTTTCACCCTTTTGTTTGTTTTGAAAGCTTTTTTATTTTTGTTCTCTGCTTTTTTTTGTTTTTTCTAAGCAAATTTTTTTTACTATGCATTTTTTGTTTCTATGCATTTTTGTTTGTTTGACTTTTTTGGCATATTTTGGGTTGTGAATGATGTTTGAATGTGGGGGTGACATTCCTGCTGGAAAAGGGGTGTCACCCTCAATTTTGGTGGAGAAGGGTTCCCCAGGACCAGGGAGAAGTGATTCCCAGGTCCGTGTGAATGGTGTATGAATGTACAGTGACATAATTGGAGCCTTGACGTGGCGTTACTGCTCACCAGTCTTGCATGGTGGACTGGTGCCAATCCAATTTGATGAGGATGTGGGGTGTGTGTGCTAGGGACCATAGTGGTGTGCATGCATGCATTCTCATTGTGCCATGATTAATGTGTGTGTTTAACGTGCAAAGATGCCCAATATGAGCTGCCTCCTGACTGCTCTTCCCTCAGAAGACGGGGTATCCTCGGTTAGGGGTTGATTTTCTGGTTGGGGGGTCAGATCATCACGTAGCTCAACCTGCAGGCCCTTCCTCACTGCGAGATTGTGTAGCATGCAACATGCAGCGATGATATGGCACACGAAGTTTGGGGAATACAACAGTGTACCCCCAGACTTATCCAGGCATCGGAAACGTGACTTCAGGAGGCCAAAGGTGCGCTCCACCACTGCACGGGTTTTGATGTGTGCTTCATTGTATCGTTCCTCTCCTGGGGTTTGGGGGTTCCGGATAGGAGTCATGAGATGGGGTCCCAGTGCATATGCAGAGTCACCTGTAAAGGAAAAGACAGGAGAATGTTAGTCATGCATGTGCCACTTCTGTTGTGCATCACGGGAGGGGATAGTCATGCCTGACTCCCATGTCACTCACCAACCAGCCAGGTGTTCCCATACACGTTCTGTTCGAATTCTGTTCGGATGTGGCTTTGATTGTAGATGTAGCTGTCATGGCTGGACCCTGGGTGTTTGGCACGGACGTGCCATATGAGGCCTTGGGCATCAACTATCACCTGTACGTTGATGGAGTGCCAATTCTTCCGATTGCGGTACATGTGCTCGGTCTCATGGGGGGGCTGGAGTGCCACATGTGTGCAATCTATGGCCCCGATGGTGCGTGGGAATCTGGCAATTCGGTAGAAATCTGCCATTGCCTTGATTCGAAGCTCCTCAGTGGTGGGTTTGATGATTTGGTTGGCCAAGCGTGTGAGGATTGCAGGGACAACCTGGTGCACACATCTGCTCATGGAGGATTGTGACATCCCAGCCACCACTCCACTTGTACGCTGAAAAGAGCCACTGGCAAGGACATGGAGTGTTGCCAGGACCTTCACCAGTGGCTGCACTGCATGTGAGCGGTGTGTTGGGCTGGTGATGTCCTCCTGCAAGGTTGTGGTTAATTCCAGGATGGCATGAGGGGGGAATCTGAAGATGCGAAAGACCTCTGAATCATTCATGCCAAACAGGTGTATGCGGGTGCGGTATACCCTCTCCCGTGCCATCCTCCATGCCCTCCTCCTTCTTTGGTCATCTATATTCACTAGTGCAGCTATGAGCGACGATGCCCCTAGCATGTTGGCAGTCAAATTGTAGTGCAACACGTGTGTGTGGTCTGCTCCTCAGTAACGGTGTTGCTTTATCTGACAATTAGACTTTTTTTCAAAAGTTAGATCAGCTTTTATGTGCTCTAACTTTAGACAGGACATTTTGCAGTTGCGCACATCGCGTAGCCTGCGCAGCAACTGCGTTTTTTTGTGGATCCCCGTAACTCCCTCATTAGCATATTTGACTAGCAAATCAATGGTGTGTCTAGCGCAGTTTTGCGCGAAGGGAAGCGAATGTCTAACTCAATTACGCCGGACCAAAAAACGTAGATTTCTGGCGTATATTGTTTTGTGAATCGCGTCCAACTATACGCACGCGCACATTTAGACTTACGCACGCGCAACAGCAGTTGCGCACGCGTAATCGCTCTGTGAATCTGGGCCAATGTGCTTATCAGCTGCACGGCCAGTCTAAAATTAGACCAAATAAAAGCAGGTTTAAAATTAGACAATCCGTCTACATGTCAGCAAAAGCAACACCATTAGGGCCGAGCTGAGCAGCCACACTTGTAGGACATTAATCTGTATGCCAACATGCCACGGGCATCCTTGCTCATAGCTATACTACTGACTTTAGATGAGCGCAGAAGGAGGAGGGCACGGAGGAGGGCACGGGAGAGGATCTTTGTCAGGTATATGCGTGGGGTGAGCCCAATGGAAAAGGGCCCCCCTTTTGGCTGGAATTAGGGTGCAATTGGAGAGATACCCTGTGTTAATAGGAGGGTAGATGTTGGTTCCTCAGCTTCCACTAATTTCTGTGAAATTGAGTAAAGGCGGATTAATTAGGTCAGGAGCCTGTGCAGGCCAGCAGGCCCAAAGATTGCTAAAGTAAAATGATCCTATGCTGCTATAAGGATGCCAGTTGTGACCAATGCACCCTAAACCATATAAAACAAAGAAAAAAATGTGTCTCTAGAGTCTAATAGGTAGGAATCCCTACTAGTGTGGTTGATTACACTAGTAACCACACTAGTAAGGAATTCCAACCTATTAGACTCTAGAGACACATTTTTTTCTTTGTTTTATATGGTTTAGGGTGCATCGGTCACAACTGGCATCCTTATAGCAGCATAGGATCATTTTACTTTAGCAATCTTTGGGCCTGCTGGCCTGCACAGGCTCCTGACCTAATTAATCCACCTTTACTCAATTTCACAGAAATTAGTGGAAGCTGAGGAACCAACATCTACCCTCCTATTAACACAGGGTATCTCTCCAATTGCACCCTAATTCCAGCCAAAAGGGGGGCCTATTACCATTGGGCTCACCCCACGGATATACCCGACAAAGGTATTAATTTAGCAGCGCCATTTCCCTTTCTACTATTCATATTTATATTAGCTCCCCACATAGGGATCCTACTGGGAGGCAACAGCTACTTTATTCCCCATAGCGCGGACTCCCCTGTTCTTACACAGGAGAGGATCTGCCGACCGCCACTGGGCAAGGTACTGGCAACACTTCATTTCCTTGCCAGTGGCTCTTTTCACCCTAATGGGTAAATATATATTTTATATACATTTTTTTCTGTTTAGTATATATTTTATAATAATTAATATAATACATATATATATTTTTTTTTTAACTAATATAAATTTACTAATTTTAATATTATTATAATTATCTTATTTAATATTTTATATATATATATACACACCGACACGACACAAAATTGGATGTACTTTTGCAATGGAAGGGCATTTCTCTCGGTCTATTTAAGCACTGTGCATAGCTCACTAAGTCTGACGGGCCTAGTTCCTATCTAACTGATTGTGCCGTGCCGAGTTCTGAGCATGCTCAGAGAGGTGCTGACCATAGTCTGCTTCATGTGCACATGCCCAGTCTGGCCGGCCCTTCATTTGCATGGGGTCACGGCTCATTTCAATGGAACACGCCTACGTCCTTCCCACTTTGAATTACACCGCCTTACGCCTCGGAATTTACATTGCACCGGTGCAAATTTGGCCGAAAATACTACGAGGATACGGTACTTGCGCCTCGAAATTAAGCCAGTCTAACTTAAAGGAGTTGCACTACGCCGGTCCAAAAATGCGCCGATGTACGTGAATCTGGCCCACTGTATATTGTGCTGTAATTTGCTCTAACAGGGGAAAAAAAATCTTGATCCCCAGAGGCAACTTATACCCCCCGAATCAACAATCTGCAGCATTATTTCTAATAAATAATATTTTCCAGTTGTATTTTATGCATTTGGAATCAGATTGAGAGTCGGCCAGAAGCAGCTGCTGTAGAAGTCTATTAAGAAGCATTTCCATATGCGCAGGTTAGACCTCTTTTATTCCAAAACCTCGCTTGTCTTTTGCAATAACCTTGACGTGAACAAGGTTTGCTAAATGGACTGTAGCGCCAACCCCCCCAGGGGCCGCTGGAAATAAATTGGGTCCCCTTCATTCGCTCAGAGGTCGCCCGTCCTGTGTTCAGTCCCAGAAGCACACCGACAAACTCGGGCTCAGTCTGGGAGTCTTTTTTAGTTTATTGTGGATCTTGAACAAAATGAAGGGAGGAGGGTTTGGGATTGCAGGATACTCACAATAAAGCCACAACATTTTGGAGGACAAAGGACAGCTTTCCCTGCTAGATGTACACAGACTTACATCAGTTTACATCAGGCTACCTCTGATCCATCACGTTTAGGCCTGTAACTGCTGCCCGCTAGGGTTGTCACCTGTCCAGGATTCACCCACATAGTCTGGGTTTTGAATTATGTGTCCGGGCTTCAGTCCAGCCCAAACCCGGACACGTTATTCAGACCTGGCTGGGGCTCCCCAAGTAACCGAGATGTTCACACAAAAATCTGTTGCTGGCATCCCACTTAATTTTGGTGGCCATCTTGGGTCAGGCAGAGTCTATTTAGGTACCTAGTGCATAGGTTTGACATGCATTTCGCATTTGGGTAGAGTAGGGATAGGTTGTCCATCTGTCAGGGACAGTGTTTAGTATCAGGCAGGGGTTCCAGCTGATTTGAAAACGTGCAGGGACACACCATCCTACCTGAAAGCCTCCCCACTTGGGATCGGACCTGCCAGGCTGCATCCTGATGCTTTTTGGCACACCTGAGACCTACTGCTACTACTCATTACTGTATATCCTGCGAGTGCGCTGGTCAGGTCGCCTTCCCGCCAGTCTTGTTGTGTATTGCTGAACTTCAAATCCAAGACGTTCTGTTTACTACACCTGGACTCTCAGGCCCAGATTCAGAGAGCCATTACGCCTGTCTAACTGGTGTTAGACTGGAGTAATTTCAAATTACGCGCGTTTTCTAGCTAGTTGAAAACCTCAAACCATGAATAGACGGCTGCGGGCTTCAATTCGACTGGATTACGTGTTCATACGCCTTCGGATCTACGCTGCAATAAAATTGCGGCCACTGGGTGGACTTCCCGTCGTTTTCGGCGTCGGGGTATGCAAATGAGCTTTTGCCGGCGATCCCCGAAATTACGATCTTCAATCGCAATCTCTTACGGCACCTTTAGTCATCTTTTATTTGCGTAACACTATACCAGCTTTTTGCTGCTCTAATATTAGACAGCCCATGTTAAGTATGGCCGTCGTTCCCGCGTCGAATTTCAACGTTTTCCGACGTCTTTTATTATTTTTTACGTAAGTCGTCCGGGAATAGGAATGTTCGTAAACGCCGCTACTCAAACAACGAATGACGTAACGACGTGATTTCGCGCAATGCACGGCGGGAAATTTCTGAACGGAGCATGCGCAGTTCGATCGCCGCGGGGACGCGCTTAATTTAAATGCTTCACGCCCCCTAATCGCGTATTTCGATTACGCGGCGAGAAATAGACTACGCCGCCGTAGCGTACGGGCAAAAATCTACCAGGATTCGGTGTAGAGCCTGGTAAAATACGGCAGCGTAGAGTATTTCGATTACGCAGCGGAATATTAAGTGTATGTGAATCTGGGCCTCAGTGTTTTCCTGTTGCACCTACCCAAACGCCTGTAAAACTCGTCCATTAAGGTCAATGGGACAGCGCTACAACCCTGAGCTTGGTTGTACTTGCAGCGTAGTATTTCAATAAAAAAATCGCCATTGAGATTGATAAAAAGAGCAAAAAAAAATGTGGGAGGATCACCTCCTCAACACCTGGAAGCCACTGCTTTACCCGTAAAGACAGCCCATGGGCAGGGCTGTCTTAATGAGAGGGCACACCTGGGCACTGCCCAGGGGCCCCAACTGCATGGGGGCCCCTGCACTTTCCCCAAAGCAGCTGGTCCTTGAGCCCACGCTGCCCCGAAATTGAGGGGCCCCATGATGGCACTGAGAGTGATAGACACACAGGGGAGGCAGTTTGCCTCCTACCTAGTTGATATCTGTTTACCTGCACTGTCATCATTGTAGGGGCCCCAGAATATTACTTTGCCCAGGGGACCATGATGCTATTAAGACGACCCTGCCCATGGGGCCTAACAGAGACAGAGCTTTGTGAGGCCTTAGGCAAAACTTGACATGGGGCCCCACTCACACCCATGATGGGAAAAATAATTCAAGGACAAGAGCCTCTTCCCCACAACCCTGGCCGGTGGTTGCGGGGGTCTGTGGGCAGAAGGCTTATCGGAATCTGGAAGCCCCTTTTAACAAGGTGGCCCCCAGATCCTGCTCTTTAATAACTAAGGGGCTGGTGCCACCTGGTGATGTCATTGACTGAGGGCAT
Source organism: Rana kukunoris (assembly GCA_029574335.1). Lineage (NCBI taxonomy): Eukaryota > Metazoa > Chordata > Amphibia > Anura > Ranidae > Rana > Rana kukunoris. The sequence continues at coordinate 34,083,155 of CM056057.1, read as the reverse complement.
GCTGGGTAATTGACGTTACAAGGGGTGGTGTCACCGATATTTACTGGTTGTTAGGGACACTGGCGGCCCCGCTCCTGAGTCAGGGCTCTTAACGCTGCCTGAGCACATCAGCGTTAAGGTCCCCTGTCCCTCAAAACTGGGGTAATGCATTGGGTAAGTTACAAAGAAAACTAGGGTTGGGACTTTAAATGAGGCGTATGAAAAACACACGCCTCCATCCCTATTTGAATAAAAAAATTGGGTTTTTGGGACTTTAAATGAGATGCGTTTTTAAACAAACAGTAGTATAAGTAAAATAGTAAACATTTGTAACCAGGCTCCTACTTACCACCCAAACAGCAAGCCAAATTTAACTGTCTAACTGTATATGTTAAAAGCAGAGGATTGGTTGCACACATTTGCAAATACATGAGTAAGCTGCAGAGCCGTCGCCAAGGCTCTCTGCGATTCTGCATTGGGTAAGTTAGGCGGCAATGAGGCCCCTGTGAGTGGGAGGCCTTAGGCGACCACCTAATTAAAGAGCCACCTCTGGGGCCTAAAAGGCAATAGTCTCTCTACCTTTTCTTTTCACCTGTAATAAAGTGCAGCATGTACAGGTTGGGTGAAGCACATGGAAATTATTAGGAGACAATGTACTAGCTCTGAGATGCAATTGTTGAGCGCCACCCACAGGTGGAACCAGACACTGCCAATAGGGCAGACCTTACAACATTAATGGGTGGGCACGCTTTTCAAGAAAAAAAAAATTGTATGTATAGGAAGGGCTCATGATTCATACAGCCTAATGCAGAGCAGCGTAGAAAGGGGTCACATTGAAGGAGCCCTAACGGAGCCGTATTACTACCCTACCTATCAGTTATGCAACTTCGGGAGGTGAAGTCATACAGTTCAACCTGGCCAACAGCTAACTGTCAGTATTTCCAAACCTTCACAAGGTATGCCAGCTATTTGTAATTGCATGTACCAACAAGCTCTGCAGCGTGCGCTAATGGCTGCAGTTCAACAAAGAGCTGGGTGAGCCACAGGCTGCAATCAGCTGCAAAGCCGGAGACGGAGAGATGAGACTGGAAGCCTTTAGATGTCAGGTGGAAGGAGAGAGCAGAGGGAGGGTGGGTGCTGCTGAGAAATGTCAGGGTGAAGAATGACAGGCAGCAAGGAGGGAAAGGCTAGAGGATGGAGGTAAACAGGAGGTGGAGTAATAGGGGAGGGTGAGAGACGGCTTGAATGAGAAGAAAACAGAGGAAATCATTGGAGGATATAATAAATACACACAGAGAACTGAGGAGCATGTACGGGAGGGAGGGGGGCCATGGGAGAAAAGATAGTAGCGGAGGTAACCAGACACATGGAAGACCAGAGCTCTCCAGCCTGGTTCAAGGACCACAATATAGGGGCAGACTACTATTCTGAATGGAAAACCAAGCTTTATTAAGCTTTCTTCAGACATTGCATCTATTAAAAAGGAAAACGAATAACGGAATTTTCCCTAGTGAGGGAAAATAAATGTATACCCTATGGCAGTGTTCCCAACCATGTACTGTACATACCCTATGGCAGCGTTCCCAACCATGTATATACCCTATGGCAGCATTCCCAACCATGTACTGTATATACCCTATGGCAGCGTTCCCAACCATGTATATACCCTATGGCAGCGTTCCCAACCATGTATATACCCTATGGCACCATTTCCAACCATGTATACCAGGGGTGCCCAACCAGTGGCCCGGGGGCCACATGTGGCCCGCGAAGCTCTCTGATGTGGCCCGTGACCTCCTGCTCTGGGATGGAATAAATAGTTTATAACACTGTTATTAAAGGTAAGTTTATTACTAAAATCACAGTGTATATTTGGGCATATCTGGTTCCTGGGCTGCTTTCAAACGGATCCACAGGTGCAGAGAAGTGTACCTGTGAGTTACCTGCACTGAGCCATAGACTTCTATTATCTGCGAGTTTGGTGTGCTGAGAGTAGAGTGGGCTCTATAGAGCCAAGTGGGCTGCCATCCACCCGCTGCGCTCATTGTGGCCCGCAACCGGTTAGCAAGTCGCTTAAGTGGCCCTTGCTCTTCAAAAGGTTGGGCACCCCTGATGTATACTGTATACCCTATGGCAGCGTTCCTAACCATATATATACCCTATGGCAGCATTCCCAACCATGTATATACCCTATGGCAGCGTTCCCAACCATGTACATACCCTATGGCAGCGTTCCCAACCATGTACTGTATATACCCTATGGCAGCGTTCCTAACCATGTATATACCCTATGGCAGCATTCCCAACCATGTACTGTATATACCCTATGGCAGCGTTCCTAACCATGTATATACCCTATGGCAGCATTCCCAACCATGTACTGTATATACCCTATGGCAGTGTTCCCAACCATGTATATACCCTATGGTAGCGTTCCCAACCATGTATATACACTATGGCAGCGTTCCCAACCATGTATATACCCTATGGCAGCGTTCTCAACCATGTATACTGTATAGCCTATGGCAGCGTTCCCAACCATATATATACCCTATGGCAGCATTCCCAACCATGTATATACCCTATGGCAGCGTTCTCAACCATGTATACTGTATAGCCTATGGCAGCGTTCCCAACCATATATATACCCTATGGCAGCATTCCCAACCATGTATATACCCTATGGCAGCGTTCCCAACCATGTACATACCCTATGGCAGCAGTTTCCAACCATGTATATACCCTATGGTAGCAGTTCCCAACCATGTATATACCCTATGGCAGCGTTCCCAACCATGTATATACCCTATGGCAGCGTTCTCAACCATGTATACTGTATAGCCTATGGCAGCGTTCCCAACCATATATATACCCTATGGCAGCATTCCCAACCATGTATATACCCTATGGCAGCGTTCCCAACCATGTACATACCCTATGGCAGCAGTTTCCAACCATGTATATACCCTATGGTAGCAGTTCCCAACCATGTATATACCCTATGGCAGCGTTCCCAACCATGTATATACCCTATGGCAGCGTTCTCAACCATTTATTCTGTATAGCCTATGGCAGCGTTCCCAACCATATATATACCCTATGGCAGCATTCCCAACCATGTATATACCCTATGGCAGAGTTCCCAACCATGTACATACCCTATGGCAGCAGTTTCCAACCATGTATATACCCTATGGTAGCAGTTCCCAACCATGTATATACCCTATGGCAGCGTTCCCAACCATGTATATACCCTATGGCAGCATTCCCAACCATGTATATACCCTATGGCAGCGTTCCCAACCATGTATATACCCTATGGCAGCGTTCCCAACCATGTATATACCCTATGGCAGCGTTCCCAACCATGTATATACCCTATGGCAGCAGTTCCCAACCATGTATATACCCTATGGCAGCGTTTCCAACCATGTATATACCCTATGGCAGTGTTCCCAACCATGTATATACCCTATGGCAGCATTCCCAACCATGTATACACCCTATGGTAGTGTTCCCAACCATGTATATACCCTTTGGCAGCATTCCCAACCATGTATACACCCTATGGTAGTGTTCCCAACCATGTATATACCCTTTGGCAGCATTCCCAACCATGTATACACCTTATGGTAGGCCTTAAAATGTAATGTCCTGGGCTACTAGACAGGCCTTCATGCCTCGTACACACGACCGGTTTCCTCGGCAGAATCCAGCAAGAAATTTGTTGGGAGACGTGTTTTGCCGAGGAAACCAGTCGTGTGTACATTTTTCGACGAGGAAACTGTCGAGAAACTCGACGAGCCAAAAAGAGAGCATGTTCTCTTTTTACTCTACGGGAATGGAGATAATTGGCTCGTCGAGTTCCTCGACAGCCGAACAAGGAACTCAACGAGGAAAATGATGTGTTTCGCCCAACGAGTTCCTCGGTCGTGTGTACGAGGCCTCAGAGTTACTCGCCGGTACTGGAGCTTCTCCATCAGCCGTGATTTGTCATAATTGTGATGATTATGGCTTACAGCTCATGAAAACCCCAAATCCACAATCTCAGAAAATTAGAATATTACATGCAATCAATAAAACAAGGATCGTACATAGAACGATATCGGACCTCTGAAAAGTAGAAGCATGCATATGTACTCAGTACTTGGTTTGGGTCCCTTTTGCAGCAATTACGGCCTCAATGTGGCGTGGCATGGAAGCGATCAGCCGGTGGCACTGCTGAGTCGTTATGGAAGACCAGGATGCTTCAATAGCGGCCTTCAGCTCTTCTGCATTGTTCGGTCTCATGTCTCTCATCTTTCTCTTGGCAATGCCCCAAAGATTCTCTATGGGGTTCAGGTCAGGCGAGTTTGCTGGCCAATCAAGCACAGTAATCCCACGGTCATTGAACCAGATTTTGGTGCTTTTGGCAGTGTGGGCAGGTGCCAAGTCCTGCTGGAAAATGAAGTCAGCATCACCATAGAGCACATCTGCGGAAGGAAGCATGAAGTGCTCCAGAATCTCCTGGTAGACGGCTGCGGTGACCCCGGACTTAATGAAGCACAGGGGACCAACACCAGCAGATGACACGGCTCCCCAAATCATCACAGACTGTGGAAACTTCACACTGGACTTCAAGCATCTTGCAGTGTGTGCCTCTCCATTCCTCCTCCGTACTCCGGTTCCTTGGTTTCCAAATCAGATGCAAAATTTGCTCTCATCAGAAAATAGGACTTTGGACCCCTGAGCAACAGATCAGGTGTGTTTTCTTTAGCCCAGGTAAGACGCTTCGGACGTTGGTTGTTGTTCAGGAGGCTTGACAAGAGGAATACGACATTTGAAGCCCATGTCCCGGATCCGTCTGTGTGTGGTGCTCTGACTCCAGCCTCAGTCCGCTCCTTGTGAAAGTCCCCAACACTTTTGAATGGCCTTTTCCTGACAATCCTCTCCAGGCTGCGCTCATCCCTGCTGCTTGTGCACCTTTCTCTTCCACACGTTTCCCTTCCACATAACTTTCTATTAATGTGCTTTGATACAGCACTTTGGGAACATCCAACTTCTTTTGCAATTACCTTTTGAAGCTTTCCCTCCTTATGGAGGGTGTCAATGATGGTTTTCTACACAACTGTCAGGTCAGCAGTCTTTCCCATGATTGTGATTCCTACTGAACCAGACTGAGAGACCATTTAACCACTTAAGGACCTCTTCACGCCAATATACGTCGGCAGAATGGCACGGCTGGGCACAATCACGTACCTGTACGTGTCTCTTTAAGCCCAGCCAAGGAATCACGAGTGTGCCGCCGCCGGCGTGCCCGTGACCTGTTCCAAAGCTCCGTGACCAAGCCCGCGGGACCCGTGGACCCGATTGCCGCCGGTGTCCCGCGATCGGTCACCGGAGCTTAAGAACGGGGAGAGCTGTGTGTGTAAACACACCTTCCCCGTTCTTCATTGTGGCAGTGTCAGTGATCATCTGTTCCCTGATATAGGGAAAGACGATCATTGACGTCACACTTCCAGCTCTGCCCCCCTACACTTAGAAACACATATGAGGTCACACTTAACCCCTACAGTGCCCCCTAGTGGTTAACTCCTAAACTGCAATTGTCATTTTCACAGTAATCAATGCATTTTTATAGCACTTTTTGCTGTGAAAATGACAATGGTCCCAAAAATGTGTCAAAAGTGTCCGATGTGTTCGCCATAATGTCACAGTCACGATAAAAAATCGCAGATCATCGCCATTACTAGTAAAAAAAATATATTAATAAAAATGCTATAAAACTATCCCCTATTTTGTAGATGCTATAACTTTTGCGCAAACCAATCAATAAACGCTTATTGCGATTTTTTTTACCAAAAATATGTAGAAGAATACATATCGGCCTAAACTGAGGAAAAGGTTATTTTTTTTATCTTTTTGGGGGATATTTATTATCGCAAAAAGTAAAAAATCTTTAATTTTTTTTAAAATGATCTCTCTATTTTTGTTTATAGTGCACAAAAATAAAAACTGCAGAGGTGATCAAATACCACCAAAAGAAAGCTCTATTTGTGGGGAAAAAAGGACGTCAACTTTGTTTGGGAGCCACGCCGCACGACCGCGCAATTGTCAGTTAAAGCGACGCAGTGCCGAATCGCACATAGTGGCCCGGTCAGTTAGCAACAAAATGGTCCAGGGCTTAAGTGGTTATTTTGCTTTGATACAGCACTTTGGGAACATCCAACTTCTTTTGCAATTACCTTTTGAGGCTTTCCCTCCTTATGGAGGGAGTCAATGATGGTTTTCTGCACAACTGTCAGGTCAGCAGTCTTTCCCATGATTGTGATTCCTACTGAACCAGACTGAGAGACCATTTAAAGGCTCAGGTACCCTTTGAGGGTGTTATGGCTCAATGAGCTGATTAGAGTGGGACACTTTGCGCCTAGAATATTGCACCTTTTCACAATATTAAAATTTTCTGAGATTGTGGATTTGGGATTTTCAGCCATAATCATCACAATTATCACAATTATGACAAATCACGGCTTGAACTTTGCTTTGCATGTAATGAGTCCCTCTCATATATTAGTTTCACCTTAGTGAAATAAATGAACTTTTCTACGATATTCACATTTTTCGAGTCTCACCTATATACTCACAGCGGCAAGGTGCTTAGTGGCGCTACACTGGAAAAATCGACATCACCCAACACTTTCGGACCTCTATTCCAGAAAGATGGAGTCTCAGTCGGCTCGCTTAGATTATATGTTTCCACATACGGCAATCTGGGAAGGCTGGTACCCCTGGGTGGAACCCCCTTAATTGCTCGTGGCACCCCCTCGCCACATGGGCCAAGTCTACACGGGATCCTCGAGTGACGAGGTTGGAATTACTCTCCTATACACTTTCCCTCCTCCTTCTCCCCCCCCCCCCTTTTTTCCCTTTTATATTTGGAAATGCAGATCACGCAATTATAGGATAATCTTCATCCTGATAGTACGTTTAACTGGTGATGGAGATCCGCCTATAGGCTTATAGGTATTACTACTGTGTTATGTTCACACTCTTGTAGAGCTGTATTTCAACCTCCTTTTATTAATCGGCTATGCATCATGTCTGATATTTGCAGGATGCATCCACGCCACCTACAGAAGTCTGTTGATCCCTCATTATTTTTCATTTCTCCCCCTCTGTATTTATTTTATTTCATTACCCCTTCTTGTACTTTTGCCTTATATTTTTGTATTGAAACGATCAAAACTTAATACAACTGTCAATTCTAAAAAATCAAAAAAGGGTTACTCGCCACCAAAAATTTAAATTAACAACAACTTTATCAGTGCAGCCTCGTCAGTGCCCATCAATGCAGCCCTGTCAGTGCCACCTCATCAGAGCCCATCAATCCAGCCTCATCAGTGCTGCCTTTCAATGTCATCAGTGCAGCCTCTCTGTGCCCATCAATGCAGACTCATCAGTGCAGCCCATCAATCCAGGCTCATCAGTGCTGCCTTTCAATGTCATCAGTGCAGCCTCTCTGTGCCCATCAATGCAGACTCATCAGTGCAGCCTATCAGTGCAGCCTCTCAGAGCCCATCAAGGCAGCCTATCAGTGCAAATCAATGCAGCTTCATCAGGGTAGCCTATCAGTGCCCATCAATGCAGCCTCATCAGTGACCATCACTGCAACCTATTAGTGCCCATCAGCGCAGCCTGTCAATGCCCATCAATGTAGCCCCATCAGTGCCCATCAATGCAGCCTATCAGCGCAGTCAATCGGTGCCCATCAATTCAGCCTCATCAGTGCCCATCAATGCAACCTATTAGTGCCTATCAGTGCAGCCTTTTAGTGCCCATCAATGCAGCCTATCAGTGCTCATCAATGCAGCCACAGGGAGGAATCGGATAGAGAGCCGACCGTATCAAACAGAAATCGGATCTTCGCTGTGGATCTGAAACACAGGCCGCTCTCAAATAAAATCCCGCCTCATGGACAGGCTCCTATGACAGATGTCACACTACTTCAATTTCCTGGCATTGGTCCAGTGTGCTGTTTATCATAGGAGACGGTCCAGGAGGCAGACTTTTTTTGACAGCAGGAGTTTCAGATCCAAGCTGTGTCACCGAAGGAGTTCCCCTCTATGCCCTCTATGCCGGAGCCGGCCATCTCTCCTCTCCCTCTCCACTCCCTTCCCCTGGCTGATGCTGGGACATCATTTCTCCCATTGACACCAATGTTGGGACATCATTCCTTCCCTTGACCCCAATGCTGGGACATCAGTGGCGAGATCGGTAGGATGGAGGGGTAATAGTCAGCACAGTGGAGATTGGTAGGATGGAGGGGTAATAGTCAGCACAGTGGGGAAGATTGGTAGGACGGAGGGGAGATCGGTAAGATGGAGGGGTAATAGTCAGCACAGTGGGGAGATCGGTAGGATGGAGGGGTAATAGTCAGCACAGTGGAGGAGAATGGTAGGATGGAGGGGTAATAGCCAGCATAGTGAAAGAGATCGGTAGGATGGAGGGGAGACCGGTAGAATGGAGGGGAGATCAGTAGGATAGAGGGGAGATCGGTGGGATGGAGGGGTAATAGTCAGCACAGTGGGGGAGGTCGACAGGATGAAGGGGTAATAGTCAGCATAGTGGAGGAGATCGGTAGGATGGAGGGGAGATCGGTAGGATGGAGGGGTAATAGTCGGCACAGTGGAGGAGATCGTTAGGATGGAGGGGTAATAGTCGGCACAATGGAGGAGATCGGTAGGATGGAGGGGAGATCGGTAGGATGAAGAGGTAATAGTCAGCACAGTGGAGGAGATCGGTGGGATGAAGGGGTAATAGTCGGCACAGTGGAGAAGATTGGTAGGATGGAGGAGTAATAGTCGGCACAGTGGAGGAGATCGGTGGGATGGAGGGGTAATAGTCGGCACAGTGGAGGAGATTGGTAGGATGAAGGGGTAATAGTCAGCATAGTGGAGGAGATCAGTAGGATGGAGGGGTAATAGAAAGCACAGTGGAGGAGATCGGTAGGATGGAGGGGAGATCGGTAGGATGGAGGGGTAATAGTCGGCACAGTGGAGAAGATTGGTAGGATGGAGGGGGTAATAGTCAGCATAGTGGAGGAGGTCGGTAGGATGGAGGGGTAATAGTCGGCACAGTGGAGGAGATCGGTAGGATGGAGGGGTAATAATCAGCATAGTGGAGGAGATTGGTAGGATGGACGGGTAATAGTCGGCACAGTGGAGGAGATCGGTGGGATGGAGGGGTAATAGTCGGCACAGTGGAGGAGATTGGTAGGATGGAGGGGAGATCGGTAGGATGGAGGGGTAATAGTGAGCATAGTGGAGGAGATCAGTAGGATGGAGGGATAATAGTCAGCACAGTGGAGGAGATCGGTAGGATGGAGGGGAGATCGGTAGGATGGAGGGGTAATAGTCAGCACAGTGGAGGAGATCGGTGGGATGGAGGTGTAATAGTCAGCATAGTGGAGGAGGTCGGTAGGATGGAGGGGTAATAGTCGGCACAGTGGAGGAGATCGGTGGGATGGAGGGGTAATAGTCAGCATAGTGGAGGAGGTCGGTAGGATGGAGGGGTAATAGTCGGCACAGTGGAGGAGATCGGTGGGATGGAGGGGTAATAGTCAGCATAGTGGAGGAGATCGGTAGGATGGAGGGGTAATAGTCAGCATAGTGGAGGAGATTGGTAGGATGGAGGGGTAATAGTCGGCACAGTGGAGGAGATCGGTGGGATGGAGGGGTAATAGTCGGCATAGTGGAGGAGGTCGGTAGGATGGAGAGGTAATAGTCGGCACAGTGGGGGAGATCGGTAGGATGGAGGGGTAATAGTCGGCACAGTGGGGGAGATCGGTAGGATGGAGGGGTAATAGTCGGCACAGTGGGGGAGATCGGTAGGATGGAGGGGTAATAGTCGGCACAGTGGGGGAGATCGGTAGGATGGAGGGGTAATAGTCGGCACAGTGGAGGAGGTCGGTAGGATGGAGGGGTAATAGTCGGCACTGTGGGGGAGATCGGTAGGATGGAGGGGTAATAGTCGAAACAGTGGAGGAGATCGGTAGGATGGAGGGGTAATAGTCAGCACAGTGGAGGAGATCGGTGGGATGGAGGGGTAATAGTCGGCATAGTGGAGGAGGTCGGTAGGATGGAGGGGTAATAGTCGGCACAGTGGGGGAGATCGGTAGGATGGAGGGGTAATAGTCGGCACAGTGGAGGAGATCGGTAGGATGGAGGGGTAATAGTCGGCACAGTGGAGGAGGTCGGTAGGATGGAGGGGTAATAGTCGGCACAGTGGAGGAGGTCGGTGGAGGATGGAGGGGTAATAGTAATAGTCGGCACAGTGGGGGAGATGGAGGGGTAATAGTCGGCACAGTAGGATGGAGGGGTAATAGTCGGCACAGTGGAGGAGGTCGGTAGGATGGAGCGGTAATAGTCGGCACAGTGGGGGAGATCGGTAGGATGGAGGGGTAATAGTCGGCACAGTGGAGGAGATCGGTAGGATGGAGGGGTAATAGTCAGCACAGTGGAGGAGATCGGTGGGATGGAGGGGTAATAGTCGGCATAGTGGAGGAGGTCGGTAGGATGGAGGGGTAATAGTCGGCACAGTGGGGGAGATCGGTAGGATGGAGGGGTAATAGTCGGCATAGTGGAGGAGGTCGGTAGTGGAGGGGTAGTCGGCATGGGGGAGATCGGTGGAGGGGTATGGAGGGGTCGGTAATAGGGGAGATCGGTAGGATGGAGGGGTAATAGTCACAGTGGAGAAGATGGTAGGATGGAGGGGGTAATAGTCGGTGGAGGAGGTCGGTAGGATGGAGGGGTAATAGTCGGCACAGTGGAGGAGATCGGTAGGATGGAGGGGTAATAATCAGGTGGAGGAGATCGGTAGGATGGAGGGGTAATAGTCGGCACAGTGGGGGAGATCGGTAGGATGGAGGGGTAATAGTCGGCACAGTGGGGGAGATGGAGGGGTAATAGTCGGCAGTGGAGGATGGAGGGGAGGGGTAATAGTCGGCAAAGTCGGTACAGTGGAGGAGATGGAGGGGTAATAGTCGGTAGGATGGAGGGGAGGGGTAATGGAGGAGATCGGTGGGGGAGGAGGATGGAGGGGTAATAGTCGGCACAGTGGAGAAGATGGAGGGGTAATAGGGCACAGTAGGATGGAGGGGTAATAGTCGGCAATGGAGGAGATCGGTAGGATGGAGGGGTAATAGTCGGCACAGTGGAGGAGGTGGTAGGAGGAGGGGTAATAGTCGGTAGGATGGAGGGGAGGGGTAATAGTCGGCACAGTGGGGGAGATCGGTAGATGGAGGGGTAATAGTCGGCACAGTAGGATGGAGGATGGAGCGGTAATAGTCGGCACAGTGGGGGAGATCAGGTAGGATGGAGGGGTAATAGTCACAGTGGAGGAGATGGAGGAGAGGGGTTGGCACAGTAGGATGGATGGAGGGGTAATAGTCGGCATAGTGGAATCGGTAGGATGGAGGGGTAATAGTCGGCACAGTGGAGATCGGAGGATGGAGGGGTAATAGTCGGTGGAGGAGGTGGTAGGATGGAGGGGTAATAGTCGGCACAGTGGAGGAGGTGGAGGGGTAATAGAAAGCGGGAGGAGATCGGTAGGATGGAGGGGAGATAATAGTAATAGTCGGCACAGTGGGGATTGGTAGGATGAGGGGGTAATAGTCGGTGGAGGGTCGGTAGGATGGAGGGGTAATAGTCGGCACAGTGGGGGAGATGGAGGGGTAATAATCGGTAGGATGGAGGGGTAATAGTCGGCACAGTGGAGGAGATCGGTGGAGGAGGGGTAATAGTCGGCAGTGGAGGAGGTCGGTAGGATGGAGGGGTAATAGTCGGCACAGTGGAGGAGATGGAGGGGTAATAGTCGGCACAGTGGGATGGAGGGGAGGGGTAATAGTCGGCACAGTGGAGGAGGTGGAGGGGTAATAGTCGGCACAGTAGGATGGAGGGGTAATAGTCGGCACAGTGGAGGAGGTCACAGTGGAGGGGTAATAGTCGGCACAGTAGGATGGAGGGGTAATAGTCGGCACAGTGGAGGAGGTAGGATGGAGGGGTAATAGAAAGCGGTAGGATGGAGGGGTAATAGTCGGCACAGTGGAGGAGGTCAGTAGGATGGAGGGGTAATAGTCGGCACAGTGGAGGAGGTAGGATGGAGGGGTAATAGAAAGCAGTAGGATGGAGGGGTAATAGTCGGCACAGTGGAGGAGGTCAGTAGGATGGAGGGGTAATAGTCGGCACAGTGGAGGAGATCGGTAGGATGGAGGGGTAATAGAAAGCACAGTGGAGGAGATCGGTAGGATGGAGGGGTAATAGTCGGCACAGTGGAGGAGGTCAGTAGGATGGAGGGGTAATAGTCGGCACAGTGGAGGAGGTAGGATGGAGGGGTAATAGAAAGCGGGAGGAGATCGGTGTGGAGGGGTAATAGTCGGCACAGTGGAGGAGGTCAGTAGTAGGGGTATCGGCACAGTGGAGGAGATCGCAGTGAGGACCCTGTATGGGAATTTGGGGTGACGGATAAGGACCCCCGAGTCCCGGGCGGACAGGTAGAGGGACGGGCAGTGTGTGTCGGGGAGGAGGGTCGGGCGGGGAAGGGTGGAGAGATGGAAGAAGCGTCACGGTCGGAGGGGTGGAGAGACTCCAGACACACACACAGAGACACACAGACACTGCAGTGACAGAGCACAGGGAGACTCCCAGACACTGCAGGGGAACCACAGGAGCTGACACTCTACACTGCAAGGTGAGTGCTGGGGGGGCTGTCTGTCCTGTGCTGCACGTGTCTCCGGGCGACTTCCATACCCCGTGTATGGGGGGGACATCGCCTGACACCCCACAACTTCCGACTGTCAGAGGAGAGAGATCGATAACGACCTGTACGATGCTGCACCCCCCCATACACTGTGCGATGTCTGTATACTCCGGACCCCCTCCCTACACAACTCCTCCATACTATCCTGGTCCTGCAATAGTTCCCTCCTATCCCCATTACTCCCCCTGACCCCCCACACTCACCCCATATACACTCTATATGATAGGTGGCTTTATTCTCTGACCCCCCCCCCCCCCCCCTAATTCCTGTATCCTATCCCTGCACTAGTTTCCAAATACTCTCTTTATTATGTCTTTATACTCCTGACACCCCCTCCATTCCTCTGTACTATCACACTCCTGCTCTAGTTACTGCATATTCTCTACTATTTATTTTTACCCCCGCCCCAAAATATATTCTACCACCTTATACCTTCACTAGTTCACTAGTTACACTGTCTCTCTTTACACTCTTTATTTTGTCTTCACACTCATGGCACACCCCCCCCCCCATATTCCTACTTACCCAATATTCTCTTTATGATGTCTTTATTCTCCTGACCCCCCCCCCCCCTCCCCTCCCAACTTCTGTATACAGTTCTACTCCAGTATTAGGAATCCCCATATTCTACTTATGTCTTTGTACTCCTACCACCCCCCTCCATTCATGTATACTGTCCCACCCCATATTCTCTTTATACTCCTGACACCCCCCCTCCATTCCTTTATACTGTTCTACCCCATTAGGTACCCCCATATTCTCTTTATACTCCTGACAACCCACCCCCCTCCATTCCTGTATACTGTCCCACCCCATTAGGTACCCCCATATTCTCTTTATACTCCTGACACCCCCCCCCCCATTTCTTTATACTGTCCTACCCCATTAGGTACCCCCATACTCTCTTTATTATGACTTTATACTCCTGACACCCCCCTCCATTCCTGTATACTGTCCTACCCCATTTGGTACCCCCATATTCTCTTTATACTCCTGACACCCCCCCTCCTGCATTCCTGTATATTGTTCCACCTCATTAGGTACCCCCATATTCTCTTTATACTCCTGACACGCTTTAATACGTTTTATATTCCTAGCACCCCTTAACTGCCCTGCTAGATACTCACGCCAGCGCCCCCCCCCCCATTAATCTTGTACAGCCCTCAGATACTGTACTAAAATACACATTTTAGCTCTTACTGCGTCCTCTACTATTGCTGTGTCCATATCATTCACTGTCCTTCCACTGTCATCCTCCTGACCCTGCGTCCTCTACTATTGCTGTGCCATTAGCATTCACTGTCCCTCCACTGTCATCCTCCTGACCCTGCATTCTCTACTATTGCTATGTCCATAGCATTCACTGTCCCTCCACTGTCATCCTCCTGACCCTGCATTCTCTACTATTGCTATGTCCATAGCATTCACTGTCCCTCCACTGTCATCCTCCTGACCCTGCGTCCTCTACTATTGCTGTGTCCATAGCATTCACTGACCTTCCATGTTATCCTCCTGACCCTGCATTCTCTACTATTGCTGTGTCCATAGCATTCACTGTCCTTCCATGTCATCCTCCTGACCCTGCATTCTCTACTATTGCTGTGTCCATAGCATTCACTGTCCTTCCACTGTCATCCTCCTGACCCTGCGTTCTCTACTATTGCTGTGCCCATAACATTTACTGTCCTTCCACTGTCATCCTCCTGACCCTGCATTCTCTACTATTGCTGTGTCCATAGCATTCACTGTCATCCTCCTGACCCTGCGTCCTCTACTATTGCTGGGCCCATAGCATTCACTGTCATCCTCCTGACCCTGCGTCCTCTACTATTGCTGGGCCCATAGCATTCACAAATTCAATAGACTCTGAGCAGTGATTCCGCTCTTCAACCCATATCATCCTCGTCCTGCACTAGTTACTTCCCATATAGTTGTCTATTCATCTCCTGCTCCTGCTCCCCGTACCTACCTATACACTTTATGTATCCTGCAGAGGTCTGTGCCGCCCCATTCCAATACGGAATTTTTTATACTATCCTGTTACTGAACTAGTTACTCTTATACGTTCTTTATTATGTCTTTATACTCCTGGTTCTTCTCGGCTGATTTCTATACAGCTCTTCTATACTATCCTATTCGTACACTACTTGTACCTATATAGTCTTATTATGAAAATACTTTTGGTCCTGCTCCCCTCCAATGCCTGTATGGATTTTGCCTACTATTCTATTCCTGTACTATTTACCCCTATACGGTCTTTATTTTGCCTTTATACTCCTAATCCTACACCCTGCATGCCTATTGGCTTTTGTATACTATAATATTGCTGCACTAGTTATTCTTTATTACCCCTGATCCTGCATGCTTATACTATCCTTTTCCAGTACTAGTTACCCATATACATTCATTTATTATGTCTTTATACTCCTGATCCTGCACCCTTATATGGTTTTTGTATCCTATTCCAGTGCTAGTTACCCATATACATTCTTTATTATGTCTTTATACTCCTGATCCTGCACCCCCATGGCTATACAGCTCTTGTATACTATCCTACAGGGCTGTCTTAATCCATGGACCCCCCTGGGCACTGCCCAGGGGCCCCAGGTGCATGGGGGGGGGCCCTCATGATAGTCTTGCATTACATCATACTTGCCAACTGTCCCAGGATGGTATTGTCCAGGGCAGTGTCCCGGAAACTGCACTGTCCCCTTCTGACCTGTACTGTGCCCTTTGTTTTGACTAGCCTTTACATTTTATTGAACATACTAATAAATATTGGTTTAATTTTATCAACTATTTTTACTTTAATTCTTATACGTAGGTGTGTAAATTGGGGCAGGCTGGTAGGGGCCCCAGTGCATTACTTTGCTCAGGGGCCCATAATGGTATTAAATCTGCCCTGCTATCCTATCCATGTACTAGTTACCACTATATGTTCTTTATTATGGCTTTTTACTCCTGTCCTGATCCAGTTTCTCCCTTATTTCTGTACAGCACTTGTATACTATAGTGGCACTAATTGTCACTTTATGTTGTTTATTATGTTTATTATTTTATTATTTATTTATTTTATTTTATTATGATTCTATACTTCTTATATTTCTATACAGCACTTATATACTATCCTATCCCTGTACTAGTTACTAGACATGTGTTTTCGTTAGAATGCATTTTTGTCCGAAAATCAGGAAAGCGCAAGAAACGAAAACCGAAAGATCTGACATAAAAAATGCTTTATTTTCGTTTTCGTTGCGGTAAAAATTTGATATAGAGAGATTCGACATTATAGGGAAAAGATTCAACACTATAGAAATAATAGATTGGACATTACAGAGATTAGATTTCGATTTATGAGAAAATAGATTCGACATTATTACTAGTCATACAACATTAGAATTCTTGTAGGCGGAATATTCGAACGGAAATGTACGATTCAACGTAAAGATTCGAAGTTCCGTCGAATATTCTTTTGACCATTCGACAGAAACCAAGTATTATTGGATTTTCGGACGAAAGCTATTCCCCAACGAAAAACGAAATAAATCAAAACGATTTTCGGGAGGAACTAAATAAATGTATTTTCCAAACGAAAAACGAAACAAAATATTCAAGTCTGCACATGTCTACTAGTTACCACTATATGTTCTTTATTATGTTTTTATACCCTGGATTCTATACTTCCCTTATTTCTATACAGCTCTTGTATGCTATAGTGGCACTAATTGTCACTTTATGTTGTTTATTATGTTTTAATACCCTGCATTCTGTTCCTCCTTTATTTATATAAGGCTCTTGTATGCTTTTCTGTTCCCTATACTAATTCCCCCCCCATAAACAGATAATTACAAATCATTACACCCGCACTCTGCTACCTTTGTCCTCTAACTCACCTAGAAGAAGCAACAAGCCTGCAAAAGCCACAGCGTTCTCCCTAAACGCCCATCAGCTGTGTTTTGTCCTTCGGCATGGCAGTACGTTGTTTCTGCTGTTCCATCTGCACTCAGTTCTTCAATGGGAGGTTAATGGATCTCCTTGCTGACCCGCAGATCCCTAATTTTACTTACAGCTTCCGACATCTGTAGAGCAATTCTTTCCTCATTCCTCCGTCATCCCATTTCTGGGATCAGTCTACTACACCCAATGTAAGGAGCATTCTTCCCACTGACCCCCCAATGTAAGGGGCATATTTCCCACTGACCCCCCAATGTAAGGGGCATATTTCCCACTGACCCCCCAATGTTAGGGGCATATTTCCCACTGACCCCCCAATGTAAGGGGCATATTTCCCACTGACCCCCCAATGTAAGGGGCATATTTCCCACTGACCCCCCAATGTAAGGGGCATATTTCCCACTGACCCCCCAATGTAAGGGGCATATTTCCCACTGACCCCCCAATGTAAGGGGCATATTTCCCACTGACCCCCCAATGTAAGGGGCATATTTCCCACTGACCCCCCAATGTAAGGGGCATATTTCCCACTGACCCCCCAATGTAAGGGGCATATTTCCCACTGACCCCCCAATGTAAGGGGCATATTTCCCACTGACCCCCAATGTAAGGGGCGTTCTTCCCGCTGCCCCCCAATGTAAGGGGCGTTCTTCCCGCTGCCCCCCAATGTAAGGAGCGTTCTTCCCGCTCCCTCCCAATGTAAGGGGCGTTCTTCCCGCTGCCCCCCAATGTAAGGGGCGTTCTTCCCGCTGCCCCACAATGTAAGGGGCGTTCTTCCCGCTGCCCCACAATGTAAGGGGCGTTCTTCCCGCTGCCCCCCAATGTAAGGGGCGTTCTTCCCGCTGACCCCCACCAATGTAAGGGGCATTGTTCCCACCAATGTAAGGGGCATTGTTCCCACTGACCCCCCAGTGTAGAGGGCATTGTTCCCACTGACCCCCCAGTGTAGGGGGCACTGTTCCCACTGACCCCCCAGTGTAGGGGGCACTGTTCCCACTGACCCCCCAGTGTAGGGGGCATTCTTCCCACTGACCCCCAGTGTAGGGGGCATTCTTCCCACTGACCCCCAGTGTAGGGGGCATTCTTCCCACTGACCCCCAGTGTAGGGGGCATTCTTCCCACTGACCCCCAGTGTAGGGGGCATTCTTCCCACTGACCCCCAGTGTAGGGGGCATTCTTCCCACTGACCCCCAGTGTAGGGGGCATTCTTCCCACTGACCCCCAGTGTAGGGGGCATTCTTCCCACTGACCCCCAGTGTAGGGGGCATTCTTCCCACTGACCCCCAGTGTAGGGGGCATTCTTCCCACTGACCCCCAGTGTAGGGGGCATTCTTCCCACTGACCCCCAGTGTAAGGAGCAATTTTTTCTTAATTTTTTTTTTTTTTTTGAGTTCAGTGTTTAAAATGCATCAGAATGGTTATGTGACAAAAAAACCAAAACAATCACATTTGAGTCTCTTGTGCATGAGGAGCTTCGAAACACCTACTCAGAAAAGTGTTCCCGGGATTTACTTTAAAGTGATGGTTACTCTGTGTTCTTCACATATGTATTTGCAAGCCAATTCATATTGTTATCCCTGTCCTCTGGCTTGGTTGGGACTAAGGATTCGCACTTATTCCTCCAAAATTTCCTTTTTTTTTTAGCCCGTTTTTACACGCATTTGCGCAAATGCGTTTTTGTTTTGTGCAATGAAAGTCAAATCCAAGTCTGGGGTAGGGGCTTGGGAACTGCAGCATAATTTAGCCTTGACACTCAAGTTTTCACATGCATGCCTTATGGGCGTATGTTTTTTTCAATTACCGTATATACTCGTGTATAAGCCAAGTTTTTCAGCACATTTTTTCTTGTCCTGAAAATGCCCCCCTCGGCTTATACTCGAGTCACCTTTTTGTGCCTGATCTCCCGGACTTTGCGGCGAGCGGTACCGGCTCGCCGCAGGTCCCCTGGACCCGGAACTTGGCACACATGTAGCCCCATTTCTCTGCCACAAGTGTGCAAAGTTTGTTGTCTGTGGGACCTACGACTGGGGAGCACCGATTTTTCAAAGCCGGGCACCCCTTCCATAGACTCCCATGTTAAACGTCAGTCTAGTCATGGGCACAGTGAGGCATGCACATGGACACAGTGATGTAAAGTGAGGCATGCACATGGACACAGTGATGCAAAGTGAGGCACAATGAGGCATGCACATGGACACAGTGATGCAAAGTGAGGCACAATGAGGCATGCACATGGACACAATGATGCAAAGTGAGGCATGCACATGGACACCCTAGGCTTATACGTTTTCTCTTTTTTTTGTTGTGGTAAAATTTGGCTTATATTCGGGTCGGCTTATACTTGAGTATATACGGTACATTTGACATCTTGGAAAAATACGCCCGTACATATGCATTTGAAAACACAAGTGTTGGCAGTTACGCTGCGCATAGTGTTTTTTGTAATATATGTCAATAGGCTAAATTATGCAGCAGCTGTGGCGCTCAACAACAGGCGGTTTCTACTCTGTAAGGCCTTACGCCATAATGTATGGCCTTGTGCAGGAGCCCATAAATGACACTAAGCTATAGCCTTATTCTTCCAAAATAATCAATACACATCCACTACTAAAGTACTCTGTAATTTATTTTTCATTAAATCATTCCTTGTGTTTTTTTTTTTTTTTTGCCTCCTTGTAATGTCTGCTGTGATCTCCCAAACTTCTCACAGAACAAGCAGCATGTGTTGGTTGCAGTCATGTGCACTGCTCTATGCACACGACAAATCCCATAGGCCATTATGGACGTGAGCAAGAGAAGGTTCCTACATACAGCGGGACCGTGGCAAACAAACGCGAACACCCTCTAACAGGATCACAGCAGCAGGGATTTGGGGATTTAAAGGGGTTGTAAAGGTTTGATTTCTTATTTTCTAAATGGGTTCCTTTAACCACTTCAGCCCCGGGACCATTTGGCTGGCCAAAGACCAAAGCACTTTTTGCGATTCGGCACTGCGTCGCTTTAACTGACAATTGTGCGGTCGTGCGACGTGGCCCCGAAGAAAATGGACATCCTTTTTTTTTTTTTTTTTTTCACAAATAGAGCTTTCTTTTGGTGGTATTTGATCACCTTGCGTTTTTTATTTAAAAATGAGCGACAATAAAAAAAAAAAAAATGCAATATTTTTAACTTTTTGCTATAATATCCCCAAAGAAAAAAAAAAAAGAAAAAAAAAATATATATATATATGTTTGGGGGGTTCTGATTAATTTTCTAGTAAAAATGTTTTTGATTTTTACATAAAGGAGAAAAGTGCCAAAATAGGCCCGGTAACGAAGTGGTTATATACATTATATATATATATATATATATATATATATATATATATATATATATGTATATAACCACGTTGTTACCGGGCCTATTTTGGCACTTTTCTCCTTTATGTAAAAATCACAATTTTTTTGCTAGAAAATTAATCAGAACCCCCCAAACATTATATATATTTTTTTAGCAGACACCCTAGGGAATAAAATGGCGGTCTTTGCAATTTTTTTCTTGCATGGTATTTGCGCAATAATTTTTCAAACGCCTTTTTTTAATCTCCGTAGGCAACGCTTTAATTTTTTTTTACAGGTTACTATTTTTGAGTTACAGAGGAGGTCTAGTGCTAGAATTATTGCACACGCTCTAATGCACGCGATGATACCTCACATGTGGGGTTTGAACGGTGTTTACATATGTGGGCGGGACTTGCATGTGTGTTCGCTTCTGCATGCGAGCGACCGGGACAGGAGCGTTTTAAAACAGGAGCGTTTTTTTTTTTTACACTTTTTTTTACATTTTTATTCCTATTACAAGGAATGTAAACATCCCTTGTAATAGGAATCACTGCGACAGGTCCTCTTTATGGAGAGATGTGGGGTCAATAAGACCCCACATCTCTCTTACAGGCTTACAAGCATGAAATCGGTGAAAAAAAAATCACCGATTACATGTCGACAGCCGCGATGTTTACTTCCGGGTACCAGGCGTGACGTCATAACGTCGCGCCCGGTCCTCCGACGGTCATAGAGATGACTGTGACCGTCTGGTCACCAGTCATCTCTATGCTTCACCAACGAGTGCCGGCCGATTCGCTCTCCGGGCCCCTGATGGCACGGGAGAGCCCGGAGAAGCACCGGATGGCGGCGGGAGGGGGGACGACGTCCCCTCCCACTGCCTAGAAGAACGATCAAGCGGCTTCTAGTCCGCTTTGATCGTTCTTCTGGTGCACAGAATCGCCGGCTGAAGACAACGTTATCTGAATGATGCCTGCAGCTGCAGGCATCATTTAGATATCACCGCACAAAGCCGAGGACGTCCAGGGACGTCCTCGGGTCTGAAGTGGATAATTACACAGTTTAGGCCGATTCTAAACTGTGGAATTTTTTCTTCTACATATTTTTGGTAAAATAAAAATCGCAATGAGTGTATATTGATTGGTTTGCGCAAAAGTTATAGCATCTAAAGAATAGGGGATGGTTTTATGAAATTTTTTTTTTTTAATTACGTTTTTTTTTTTTTACTAGTAATGGCAGCGATCTGCCATTACAAGTTTCCTTTTATTGTGACTGCGACTTTATGGCGGACACATCGGACACTTTTGACACATTTTTGGGACCATTGTAATTTTTACAGTGATCGGTGCTATAAAAATTTGCAGATTACTGTGAAAATTACACTGGCATTGAAGGGGTTAACCACTGAAGCGGGTTAAGTGTGTCCTAGGGAGTGCTTCTAACTGTAGGGGGGATGGGCTGTGTTTGACATAACACTTATCACTGCTTTCGATTACAGGAAGTAGTGATCACTGTCCTGTCACTAGGAAGACTGGGGAAATGCTTGTTTAGATCAGCATTTCCCCCTTCTTCCTCTCTGTGAGACGATCGCGGGTATCCCTGCGGACATCGGGTCCGTGGGTCCCGCGGTCAGGCTTGCGGCGGGCGCGCGCCCACAATGCTGCTTCCTAAAGGGGACGTATATATACGTCCTTCTGCCTGCCCGTGCCATTCTGCTGTCGTATATCGTTGTGCGATGGTCAGCAAGCAGTTAAGCTAGTTCATTGTTGGTTCACTTACCTTTTCCTTCGATTTTTTTCCCTTCTAAGTTTTTTTTTTTCTTTGTCTGAATTTCTCACTTCCTGTTCCTCCTCAGTAATGTTGCCCCCATCATCCGAGCTGTTCTGGTTTGGGGTTAGTCGGCCTGCTCGCCCCCTTTCCTTGGGACTACATCCCTGCGGGGAGATGCTGTGAATTAATTTAGAAATCAAAGGAAAAGGTAAGTGAACCAACAATGCACTAGCTTAAAGGAACCTATTTAGAAAATAGAAAACAAACCTTTACAACCCCTTTAAGGCTGAGAGCGATTTTTTATTAACCGCTTTCCGACCGTTTCATGAGGATGTACAGTGGCAAAGCAGCTCTTCTTTGCCAGAACATGTACCTAGTACTTGATCTGTACCTAGTACGTGACCTGGCACTTCCGGACAGGGCCGATCCGCTATATAGGCTCACTATGCAAACCGCTTAGGGCCCCGCAAAGCTGTGGAGGGCCCTCCAAATTACTAGAGGCCCCGCCTGGTAAGAAGTGATTTTCAGCCCCACACCCCGCTTCTCAACTCGCTGGCTGCATGGGTGAAGAGGTAAGAAGTCAGCACCCCCACTTCTCACTTTAATGTAAGATGTCATTTCCGACAGCCAGCAGAACACCCCCTCCGCTTCTCAACTTTAATGTGACATGTCATTTTGCTTAGGGCTCCAGGGAGGTGAGGATCGGCACTGCTTCTGGGTAGGGGGCCGCACACACCGCTTCTGCCGTGATTTATCACAGCAGAAGCCGATCAGTAGGTGGCGGTCAATGAATTGTCTGCCGGCACCCGCCAATTGTCGGGAAAGCACACCGAATGGGGCTCTGCCTATGTAAATGTATGTTCTGACAGGGGGAAGTGATGGATTTTCATTCCCTGCAAATCCATCACTTCCCTTGTTAAAAGCACTACACATACAGTGGGGGAAATAAATATTTGATCCCCTTCAGGCTTTGTAAGTTTGCCCACTTATAAAGAAATAAAGGGTCTGTAATTTTCATCATAGGCAGGCCCGGACTGGCCATAGGTCATACCGGGCATATGCCCGGTGGACCGCATGTCACGTTTCCCCCCAGTGTAACATGCAGGGGGTCCAGAACTGTTAGGGTGTCTGTGTAACAAACTGGGGGGCTGTGTAATGTAAAGGGGTCCAGAGGTGCAGGGTTGCTGTGTAATGTAAAGGGGTCTAGAGGTGCGGGGTGCTGTGTAATGTAAAGGGGTCTAGAGGTGCGGGGTGCTGTGTAATGTAAAGGGGTGCAGGGTACTGTGTAATGTAAAGGGGTCCAGAGGTGCAGGGTACTGTGTAATGTAAAGGGGTCCAGAGGTGCAGGGTACTGTGTAATGTAAAGGGGTCCAGAGGTGCAGGGGGCTGTGTAATGTAAAGGGGTCCAGAGTGATGTGTAGTGTAAAGGGGTCCAGATGTGCAGGGTACTGTGTAAAGTAAAGGGGTCCAGAGGTGCAGGGGGCTGTGTAATGTAAAGGTGTCCAGAGTGATGTGTAGTGTAAAGGGGTCCAGATGTGCAGGGTGCTGTGTAAAGTAAAGGGGTCCAGAGGTGCAGGGGGCTGTGTAATGTAAAGGTGTCCAGAGTGATGTGTAGTGTAAAGGGGTCCAGATGTGCAGGGTACTGTGTAAAGTAAAGGGGTCCAGAGGTGCAGGGGGCTGTGTAATGTAAAGGTGTCCAGAGTGATGTGTAGTGTAAAGGGGTCCAGATGTGCAGGGTGCTGTGTAAAGTAAAGGGGTCCAGAGGTACAAGGTGCTGGAACCCCACATCCCATCATTAACCGCCACCGCTGTCCAAATGATAGAGACAGAATATCAATCAAAAATCCAGAAAAAAAAGAAACATAAAACAAACGTTATAAATTAAGTTGCAGTTCAGTCATGTCATGCTGGAAGTCCCATCCACGACCCATCTTTGGTGCTCTGGCTGAGGGAAGAAGGTTCTCATCCAGGATTTTACAATACATGGTCCCATCCATTGGCCCCCTCAATGTGGCAAAGTCAGCCTGTACCTTTTAGCAGACAAACAGCCCCAAAGTATAATATTTCCACCTTTGTGCTTGACTGTGGGGATGGTGTCCCCGGGGTCATAGTCAGCATTTTTTTTCCTTCAAACACAGATTGATGCCAAAGAGCTCAATTTTGGTCTCATCTGACCACAGCACTTTGGCCTAATCCTTCTCTGAATTATTTAGATGTTTATTGGCATGACTGTACATGTGCCTTCTTGAGGAGGGGGGCTTGCTGTGTTTGGAGGAAGTAAAATGCTGACTATGACCCTAAGAACGCCATCCCTACAGTCAAGCATGGAGGTGGAAACATTATATTTTGGGGCCGTTACTCTACTAAAGGTACTGGCTGACTTTGCTGCATTGAGGGGCCAATAGATGGGTCTGTGTATTGTAAAATCTTGGATGAGAACCTTCTTCCCTCAGCCAAAACACTGAAGACGGGTTATGGATGAGTCTTCCAGCATGACAATGACCCAAAACATTCCGCCAAGGCAACAAAGTAGTGGCTCAAGAAGAAGCACATTAAGGTCACGAAGTGACCGAGACATTCTCCAGACCTTAAAGTGGAGTTCCACCCTTAAAACCACTTGGTTTCATCCCATCCAGCATACTGGCGTCAACGCCAGTATGCTGTTTTTTTTTTTTTTTTTAATGCATGTACTTACTTTATAATAAATCATTTAATTTCGTGCGCACCGCGGTATGTCGCCGCTATAAGGCGTCACGCCTTCCGGAAACAGCCGATTAGCGTTCGGCTCTTCTCGGCGCCTGCGCACAGACCCAGGAGCTGACTGCGCAGGCGCCGTATATAGCTGCGTCACGCCCTCCAAAAAACCCCGAACTAGGACCGGCTATTTACGGCGCCTGCACAGTCAGCTCCTGGCTCTGTGCGCAGGCGCCGAGAAGAGCCAAGCGCTAATCGGCTGTTTCCGGAAGGCGTGACGCCTTATAGCGGCGACATACCGCGGTGCGCACAAAATTAAATGATTTATTATAAAGTAAGTACATGCATTAAAAAAAAAACAGCATACTGGCGCTGACGCCAGTATGCTGGATGGGATGAAACCAAGTGGTTTTAAGGGTGGAACTCCGCTTTAAGCTTATAGAAAATTTATGGAGGTGACCGAGACATTCTCCAGACCTTAAAGCGGAGTTCCACCCTTAAAACCACTTGGTTTCATCCCATCCAGTATAGTTTGAGTTGCCAAGAAACCTTAAGGATTTGGAGAAGATCCGTAAAGAAGAGTAGACCAAAATCCCTTCTGAGATGTATGCAAACCTGGTAACCAACCAAAAAACGTCTGACCTCTGTGCTTCCCAACAAGGGTTACTCCACCAAGTACTAAGTCATGTTTTGCTTGGGGATTAAATACTTATTTTACTCACCGAACTGCAATTCAATTTATTAATGCCTTGTACACACAGTCGGACTTTTGACCATGCGAAAGTCCGCCGTAAGTCCTTCGGAAGTCTGACAGAAAGATAGAGAACAGGTTCTCAATCTAAGGTCCGTCGGACTTCCAACAAAAAATGTCAGATGGAGGCTACACGCGGCCGGACTTTCCAAGGGGAAAAAAAGCCTGTCTGACTTTTTTTTTCCGGAAAGTCAGGCCGTGTGTACGAGGCATAAAGGTTGTATCCAGGGCTGTCTTAATGAGAGGGCACACCTTGGCACTACCCTGGGGCCACAGCTGCATGGGGGCCCCTGCTCTTTCCCCCAAAGCAGCTGGTCCTTGGGCCCCGGGCTGCCCCTCTACATCCCAGATATCCCCCCAGCACTCTGACCCCTCTACACCCTAGATATCCCCTACCTCCTACCCACTTGATTTATGTTTACCTGCACGGTAGGGGCCCCAGAGCATTACTTTGCCCAGGGGCCCATGATGCTATTAAGACGGCCCTGGTTGTATCGTGTGTTTTTTTTTCTGGATTTTTGGTTGATATTCTGTCTCTATCATTTAAAATACACCTATGATAAAAATTATAGACTCATCATTTCTTTGTAAGTGGGCAAACGTACAAAATCTGCAGGGGATCAAATAATTATTTTCCCCCACTGTAGTACATTTAACACATTTAACCATTTGATCTCCCTAAAAGTTTAACCATTTCCCAGCCATTCATTAGTACAGTGACAGTGCATATTTTTTAGTACTGATCACTGTGTTAGTGTCACTGGTTCCCACAAAGTGTCAGAATGTCCGCCACAATATCGCAGTCCCACTATAAGTCGCTGATCACCACCATTACAAGTACAGATACTCCTCGTTTTAACAACTTACCTGTTTAATGACCACTCGGACTTACGACCAGCTCTTCCCACTTGAACAACGCGCTATACATTGTATTGTACAGTACAACATTTGCGTTTGTGTGTCTGTACTTATGCAAATTAAAACAACGTTATTGAGACGGAGTTGTGTTGTGTTTTAGACCCTTTTTTTTTTTTCTCGCAGTGCAGTAGTTAAGAATGCTTAAAATATTGATTAGTTGTGGCTCCTCGTCGAACGACCAATTTGTTTAATGAGCTGGTCGTTGGATCGGAACCTTGTCGTTACGTGAGGAGTACCTGTATTCCAGTATATATACAGTACCATAGTTTGTAGACGTTATAACTTTTGTGCAAACCAATCAATATACACTTATTAGGATTTCTATGTAACAGAATACATATTGACCTAAACTGGTGAAGAAATTCGATTTCTTTTTTTTATTGAATATGTTTTATAAGAAAGTAAAAAAAATAAAAAAATTATATATATATATATATATATATATATATATATATATATATATATATATATATATTTAAATTGTCAGTCCTTTATTGTTTGCACTATAAACAAAAAAAACGTGTAAACGTGGGCTAAGCAAAAGCATTGTTACATAACGGGCATCTCACCCTCTCTGGATATCTTCACATAGGAAAGAACAGCTACAACAATATATCTATCAGCCAGCAGTGCAGGAGTCCCTAAGTGCAGTTTCTATAAGGACCAATCAGAATCTCTGAATTCTGGTTGCTTTGGGTTACGGCACTGCTGACCAGCAGCACCCATTTGCAGGTTCTGTATATACCTGTTAATCCATCAGAATGTTCCTCAACCACCCTCTGTACTCTCCTAATTACCAGCTGCTACATCTTAGGACTGTTACTACCATTCTCTAACTCATCAGTGATTTATCTTTCTTTGGCCTGTCAATCGATGGTTGCTTCCTTCCCTGTTCCTGTTCTAGCAGCAGGCAATACATCTCAGTGGTGACCCCACGTCACCCATTTCTTACAGAACCTAATACTTATACCCAGTGATGACGGCATACTCTTCTGTTCTTATAATCGCTACCCTTGTGGTGCCAGCTCGCCGCTCATCCTCCCTCCCGCCGTCTCCAACCACTACCTACAGCAACAGACAACCTCTGATGAGAGCTGACCATTGTGTGTGCAATTAAAGCCCACCTTCACCCAAAATGGAAAGTTCTCGCGGCCCCTGGGAAACGAGCACTTTTTTTTTTCACAAGTACCCGCTCAGTTTTCTGCCTAATGTGAATCACAATTTTTTTGCTTGGAATAAAGATCACGATTCTCTCAGCGTAAAATCTGTTTCATTATACAAAAAAAATTGGGCTAACTTTACTGCCACTGTGCCATGCAATCAAACGCAGCCACTGTGCCATGCCATCAAACGCAGCCATTATTCCCTGCCCCGTAAAATGCTGACAGATTGCCCCCCCCCCCCCCCCCGACCGCCACTTACCTTTCTCGGGTCAGCCATCCTCCCTCCACGATCCCTCGATGTCTGTCTTTATCCGCCTTCAATGTCGCTTCAGCCAATCAGGTTACCGGTTACCAGACTCGGTGAACCTGATTAGCTGAGATGCGTGTCAGTGTTAGGCTGCATTCACATCTAGGCGTTTTGTCGCCCGACGCTGTAGCAGCCTGAAATACGCTGGAGGGGCGAATTTACATTGTCGGCTATGGAGATGGTTCACATCTCTACGCCGAACGCCGAAACGCGGTACGCCTGAAGCTTGAAACAAGTCCGGGACCCTTTTTTTCAGGCGTCTTGGGCGTTCGGGCATAGCCGACAATGCTAAAATCACCCCTCCAGCGGAAAACAAGGAGCGACTTTTCGCCGCAAATCGCGGGGACAAAACGCCAAGTCCATGTCGCTGCAATACGCCGCCTTCCGCCTACGCTTAGGTGTAAATGCAGCCTTAGGCTGTAATCGGGAAGCCGCTGGCTCTGATAGACCAACCAACTGCTGTTATTCAGATGGCCGGCCATCTGAATAGTGGGCGGCAGCAGTGACGGCGACAATACATAGATTCATGCAATGCATGAATCTATGTATTGTTCACTTTCAGTGGCGGTTAGGGAGAGAGAGGGGGTGGTGCTCCTGCGCCCACTATGGACGTACCGCCACTGATAGAGATCTATCTATCTATCTATCTAATATGTATGTAAGTGTTTGGGGGTTCTAAGTAATTTTCTAGCAAAAAAAAAAAATGATTTTAACTTAATTGAATTAAGCCCTGGTTCACACTGGGCTGCAGGAGTGAAATTGTGCGAGTTCAGCTTAAATCGCGCGATTTCACTCCCTCTGGCAGTCCCGATTTCGGCCGCGATTTAGGAGACATCTGTGCAGGTTTCTGCACAGATGTCAATGTCAATCGCGTCCTGAAATCGCAAAAAGAAGTACAGGAACTACTTTTTGAAATCGGTGCAGCGCCGCAGATGCGGCGTCGCACCGATTAGGACAGTGTCATTGCCGGCAAATGCCGCCGATTTGAGATGCAATTTCACATGTGAAATCGCATCTCAAATCGAACTAAATCGTGCCCAGTGTGAACCTGGGCTAAAACCCAAAAAATTCAGAAAAAGGTTTAGTGTTTTAAGTGGTTAAACTTTCCTAATTTACAGACCAAAGTCTATTCCTTTGATCTAAAGGACAAATTGTTACAATGTTTAGACTAGTTACACTGCTAAAGAATGTTGTGATACTTGGCAGACTGCCCGTTTTTTTTTTTTTTCCTTTTTTTTGATGGCTGTGACTTCAGCAGACCAGAGAGAATTCTCTGCATAAAATGAATAGGGAAATACTTTGTCAAGATCGCAACGGGGAAAAAATTGCAATAACGATTAATCGTGCGGCTCTACTAAGCGGGTGTAAGGTGCACTTGGCTAACCCCCCCCTCCACCACCCACAGCTTTCTGGGGCGCATGCGAATTACCATGCCTGGCGCATGCACAATGGAGAGGGAGGGATGGAGGGACAAGTCTTGCTGCACTGTCAGGTCTAACATGTGCAGTGGGGGAGCAGGAAGGAAGTTGAGAAGTTACAGTGGTCTACTAAATCCAAGATGGCAGCGATGGAAAGCCAAAGCCTGGTGAAGAATTGGCTGCAGGGAAGACACAGCTGGAGTCCGTGGTATTTGTATTTCTAGCTGCTGATTTTTCATTTTACAATCTGAATGAAGTTCCTATTTAGTCTTGAATCGCATCTATGCATGTTGCTTTTGTGCGATTCTGCAGTGGTTTTTCCTATGCTTCCTGTGTTTTTTGAAACCGCGTTTTTACCGTAATTTTACTTTCGATATTTCCGCGATTTGTGTGTGGTGTCTTTTTTTTTGTTTTGTTTTTTACATTCAGCTGTCGGATGACTCATCGGTTGTTAAGGATGCGACAGCCACCCGCTCCTTGACAACTAGCTATATACAGTGAATGTCAAAAAATAAAACACAAATCGCAGCAAAAGTCTATTACATGCAAAACGCTGCATTTTGCGGGGGAAAAAAGTCCCTGACACTTTACAAAAACGCAGAGGCACAAAAATGCATTGATCTGAATCCAAACTTGGCACACATGTAGCCCCAGTTCTCCTCTACAAGTGTGCAAAGTTTGCTGTCTGGAGGACCTACGGCTGGGGAGCACTGAGTTTTCAAAGCCGGGCACCACTTCTATATACTCCCATGTTAAAGTCTAGTAATGGGCACAGTGAGGCATGGGCACAGAGATGCAAAGTGAGACAGAGTGAGGCATGCAGATGGATACCCTAGGCTTATACTCGAGTCATATTTTTTTTTGTGGTACAATTGGGTGCCTCGGCTTATATTTGGGTCGGCTTATACTCGAGTATATACGGTACTTCCTTGAATCCATCTGGCTTTAGAGCAACCATACAGGCAGGAGCATGTGCCTAGCTGAGAAAACCCCTTCCTACCCTCCTGAAGACTCCTGGGATATATGACATCATTTGCCTAGGCAAGAAAACAGGAAATAACTGAATTTTTTATCTATTCACACACAGAGCTGTGACTTGGCCCCGCCCCTCCCACTGTCCTCATTGGCTCACTGACCGTTATGGACAGCAGCTGAGCCAATTGCTCCCACTGCTGCCTTAAACGATGAGGAGTGAGAGTCCCCAGAGAGCCAGGGTTGTCGTGCAAATCGCTGGATCGCGATGGGGCTCAGGGAAGTATCTGGGGGGCTGCTAATTACATGCATAGAATGCATGATGATAAGAAACATTGAATTTTACAACCACTTTCAGTTCCACTTTAAAGATACTGATACACAGGCAGTGAGAATGTTTAATATGCCAACTAGATCAGATAGATAACTTTTTTTTTTCTTTTGGTAGGTCTGTGGCAGCTTCTGTGTCCTGCTGCATGCGCATTTAAATCTGAATTCCAGGCTAAAGCAGATCTTGTCTGTATACAAGAGCAATGTGTATTCCCAATTGAATCTTGGTGTATTTCTTCCAGTGTGAGCTTCCTGTAATAAAGACCTGTCACTGCTGCTCTCTCTCCTTGTGCAAGGTGACTGGTCTTGTCTCCGCCCCCTCCTGTAGTTTTCTGAAGGTAGCCTGTAGTGGGTGTGGCCTGCTGGGTCCCTCCCACCGCTTTGCTCTCTGCACAGGTTATGTAAAGCACAGTGAGGATGTCAATATCTGGATTTGCAAAGACACAAAGTGGATTTATATCCCTTGTGGTTATTGAAGAACATATTTAAATGAATGTTTTCATGCCTGAAGTTCAGCTTTAAATAGAAATTTCGGCTGATGTAACATGCCTTGCTCTGCACGTAGCCCAACAGGAATTTGCAGCAACTGTCTGATTGCTGTGATGATCGTCCCGTACGGTCAGATGGTTGTCTGTAATAGTTAAACTTGAACATCTGCTTGATTTGCACGCATTAAAGAGGTAGTCTATCTAAAACTGGTATTCCAGGTTGGAGTTAACCAATTAACGACCGCCCCATAGCATATTTACTGTGCAGAATTGCGTATATATACATGATTCTGCACTTCTGCCAAGGGGGTGCAAGCGCGCACCGCTTCTGCTGTCATTACTCGCAGCAGAAGCTGATCAGCGGGTGCCGTTCAATGGAGGTCCGCCAGCACTCAGGAACAGAGGTTCGACAGAGCTTTGCCTATGTACACAAGGCAGAGCACTGTCCTGACGGGACATGCTCAGTGATTTTATTTTTGCCAAGCCTAATTTTTCGATCCATGTTGCTATAGCAACTATGTCCGACAACCTGTCCAGTGCTGTGCACAATGTTTGTACCCCCTGTGACGTGGCAAGTCACATGGGGTGTAAACAGTGAATGGGCCTGTAGTCTCGTGGGATTGCATAGCAATCCCGCAGAGAGGACACGACGAAGCCACGACATAATGCTAAATAGAGTGCACATGGGACATTATGCGCATGCATCGGCGACGTCGTAGAAGTGGACAGAGAAGGATTGCAAGTAATATAACCAGGTTAGAAGAGATCTAGACACAGCAATTTGTAGAGCATGTTTTAATTATTTATTTAAATGGGGGAAATTGCTCAGGGAGAGTTTACAACCACTTTAACCGCTTCCCAGCCAGTGTCATTAGTACAGTGACAGTGCATATTTTTTAGGACTTATCATTATATTGGTGTCACTGGTTCCCACAAAGTGTCAGGCTGCGTACACACGATCGAATTTATCTGCTGAAACTGGTCCGAAGGACCGTTTCAGCAGACATCTCCGATCGTGTGTACGGGCTAGCGGACATGTTTTCCCAGCGGACAAATTTCAAAGCATGCTTTGAAATTTGTCAGCCGGAGACATGTCCGCTGGTTAGTACACTAACCAGCGGACAGAAATCTCTGCGCATGCGTCGAATGGATTTGACGCATGCGTGGAAGTATTTTACTTCCTGGAGTGGTGACGTGGCGGGGGTCTCCTTACAACCCATAACAGACCTAAGGGCCTGGTATGCTCCTGAGGGGGGAACCCATGCCGGATTTTTATTTAAAATCCGGCGGGGAGTTCCCCCTCAGGATTCATATCAAACGCCGCCCACGTGTAGAATTGGCGGGAATCCACATCGGATCCCCGTCGCTTCTATGACGGCTTTGTCTCCATCACGGCAAGCCAGCTCGGCGCTGGCTCCCGCGATGGGGCTCGCAGGTGGTCAAGGGAGCAAGATTGACACAATATCGCGGTCACCCACTGTAATGCAAAGGTATAGGCCAGGGAACGACGCCGTCAAATTTTACGTTGCGTACGCCGTTTACGTAGTACTACGTGAATAGGGCTGTGCGTAGGTTACGTTCACGTTGTAGGCAGTGTTCGACGTATATTGGGCAGCTATTTCGACGTAACTGTGAACATGCGCACTGGGATGTGTCCAAGAGACGACGCATGTGAAGTTCGTTTTTTAAAGCTGTGGCCATCATTTGCATGGGGTCACGCTTCATTATAATGTATTACGCCCACTTCCACCTACTTTGACTTACGCCGACAACTATAAGCTACGCCGGCGCGGCGTTGAGCGCATATTCTTTGTGAATAGCATGCTTGCCTGTCAACGTTGCACCGGCGTAGCGTAAAGTAGATACGCTACGCCCACACACAGATGCGCCGCTCTACCTGAATCCGGGCCTATAACTTTTGTTTAAACCAATCAATATACGCTTATTGGGATTTTTTTTACCAAAAATATGTAGCTGAATATATATTGGCCTAAATTTATGAGGATATTTTTTTTATTTATTTTTTTGATGTGTTTTATAGCAAAATGCAAATAATGATGTTTATAATTTTTTTTACATTTTCTGTCGTTTTTATGTTTTGGCTCAAAAAAAAAATGCAGAGGTGATCAAATACCACCAAAATAAAACTTTATTTGTGGGGGGGAAAGGACATGCATTTTATTTGGGTACTGTGTCGCATGACCGTGCAATGCATAAATCTATCCATTATACACAGAGGGGGGTGCCTGGAGAGAGGGGGTGGCGCCCGTGCTCTCAATGGATGCACCGCCACTGCTGAAGCAGCTGCACTTTGCAAAGTGCACAGCCTATTTCCCCTTAGTAAGTCAACCCCATTGTCTTGGATGGAGGGATTGCCTTGTCAGTACTGTCTGTGTTGATGGTGAAATCGTGCAAATTTCTTTTCTGCAACCTGTGGTTGCAGCCTTGCAGGAAAGAAATTCGCACAGTGTATGACTGGCCTAAGAAGGTTTACCACACTCCTTGTTGGGTTTTTAATTTATTATATCCTTTGAAGTAGGTAAAAGAAGGGGGAATAGCCATACTGCAGCAGGAGGAATGAGACTCCTCCAGCCACTGGAGACAGATTCAGCCACTGTGCTAAGGAGCTCTCCCTGAATGCTCTGATCTAATCTTTGTGCACATAGCTCTTCAGAATTACTCCTATCTATAAAACAAAGATGCCTCCGTCCATTGGTGACTAGTATATTTCTGGCAGCACCTAAACCATGAATGGTAAAATCTGGTTACCCTTCTTCTGCACCATTGTTCTCAAGCTTGCCATACAAAGCCCCATCCATAAAGATAGGGCTATTTAAGTCTACCCTAGGGAGCATTAATGAGTGCCCATTATTGCAGACAGTGGTTTTCCAAACAACAAGTTGTTAATCATACATGTGTCCCCATGAGGAGCACAGAGGCAGCGACCTGCTCCAGCCATACAGAAGATATGCGTTTTGTTTCCCTATTCATTGTCCATCCTCAACTGCATTCATTTCTTCCTTCTGCTGCATCCCTCCCTGCTGTAACCTCCAGACACGGCTCAATGTCACTTTGTGCGATGTCGTATAACTCTACTGATTATGTACGAACCTTACCGGATACATCTGTCATCGAGGGGCTCAGTCACCCGTGAGATTTGTAACCTCATAAAACTATTCTAATTACCCTTTGTTGGCATTTCCCTTGTTTTTCATTGTGGCTGAGGCATCTGTCAATGAGGGGGTTGATCATATGCTATAAAGCAATGAATAATTTCCCATATATTTTAGCCCTAGGGCTAGCCATAGATAAGCAAATACGTAACCAGGAATGACAGTGATAAGACATCTGCCTGTCTTTGAAGGCACACAGGTGGGATTGCCTAAAACTCCCAAGATTGACAGAAGCAGAGCCAGGAGAGATGGTAGAATCTAGCCCAGTCTTTCGCAACCAGGTTTCCATGGAACCCTAGGGTTCTTCCATAGGTTGCTACGGGTTGCTTGAGCTGTGGTTGATTGGTTTCCTGCCAGAAGTGACCAGCAATGTAAGGGGAAGTTCTTTATTACCCACCTGCATAAGGAGGCACTTCTCCAATCCTCTCCAGGGTACTGGGGACCTACTCTGACCACCAATGTCAGGGGCAGTTCTTCATCTAACTGTAAAAGAAGGCACTTCTCCAATGGTCACCAAGGTCTGTATTAACTACTCTGACCATCAATGTAAGCGGCAGGTCTTCTCTACCCACCTGCATAAGGCGGCACTTCTCCAATGATGACCAGGGTACTAGTGACCTACTCTGAACACCAGTGTCAGGGGGTGTTCTTCATTAATCACCTGCAAAAGGAGGCACTTCTCCAGTGGTCCCAAGTAGGAGTGACCTACTCCGAGTGACCTACTCCGACAACCAATATAAGGGTTGGTTCTTCATTACCCACCTGCATAAGGAGGCACTTCTCCGATGGTCACCAAGGTACTGGTGACCTACTCTGACCACCAATGTCTGAGGGCAGCTTTTCATTACCCAGCTGCAAAAGGAGACACTTCTCCTATGGTCACCAAGTTTGGATGCACTACTCTACCCACCTTTCTAAGGAGGCACTTCTCCAATGGTCACCAAGGTCTGTATGAACTACTCTGACCATCAATGTAAGGGGCAGGTCTTCTCTACCCACCTGCCAATAGGGGCATTCCTCTGATGGTCACCAAAGTACTGGTGACCTACTCTGACAACCAGCGTCAGGGGGTGTTCTTTATTACCCACCTACATAAGGAGGCACTTCTCCGATAGTCACCAAGGTACTGGTGAATCTACTCTGACCACCAATGTCTAGGGCAGTTCTTCATTACCCAACTGCAAGAGGAGACACTTCTCCAATGGTCACCAAGGTTTGGGTGCACTACTCTGAACATCAATGTAAGGTGCAGGTCTTCTCTATCCACCTGTCTGAGGAACTTCTCCAATGGCCGCCAAAGTACTGGTGGCCTACTCTGATCACCAGTGTAAGGGGCAGTTCCTCACTACCTCCATAAGGATTTTGTCAGTATATTTGATAGTGTTGACAGAGACTTGATGAATGTTATTCAAAAATGTGTTTTGCTTTTAATATTAGATTGCAGAATGAATGGAATTTCGTGAATGAAAACCACACACATTGTAAGAATCGTGTTTATTAAAGTATATTAAGGCTGGGTTCACACTAGTGCAAATTTGCCAATTCGCAATAGCAGGAGATTTTGACCAGCTCTGTATAGAGCCGATTCACATATCTCCGCTGCAAATTTGCACAAGGCTCCTGTGTGTCTTTTGGTCCGTTTCAGGCCTCGTACACACGAGGGGATATGTCCGCTGAAAACGGTCCAATGGACCGTTTCAGCAGACATCTCCGATCGTGTGTATGGGCTAGCGGACAGATTTGTCCACCCGACAGATTTCAAATCTATCGGGTGGAATCCGTCCGCCCCACATGTCTGCTGGTCCCGCGCCGCCGCGCCGCCACCGAATGGATTCGGCGCATGCGCGGAAGTGTTTTACTTCCTGGTGCGGTGACGTGGCGGCGTCAACGTCACCGCCACGTCACCGCGCCGTCCGCCGGCGGGGAATTTGATCCGATGGTGTGTACAGGCCATCGGATCAAACTCCAGATCGGACATATCCGATGGAAATGGTCCGCGGACCGTTTTCATCGGATATGTCCGATCGTGTGTACGAGGCCTCAGGTCCGAATTCAGCCAAAAATTTGGGGGCTGAAATCGGACCTGAAACGGTCAACGAGGACGCACCGGACCCCTGCTGTGAGCCGCATGCGGCAATAGTGTGAACCCAGTTTCTGTCATGCAAAAAAATGAGACAAAGATCAATCATTTCAGAACTTTTTCCGATGCTATGGGCGGATTTGCAGCTCATTTCGGGCACTAGTGGGGAGCATTTAACCCTCGCTAGTGGCCGAGAAAGGGTTAACACTGCCTGCAATGCGCTGCTGAAGCAGCGCATTGCGGGCAGTATAGCCACGCTGTCCCTTTTGATTTCAATAGGCAGAAGCGGTGGAGGAGCAGTAAACACACCGCTCCAAAGATGCGACTAGCAGGATTTTTTTTTTTTACCGTCCTGCTAGCGCAACTCTCCAGTGTCAAAGCCCCCTGGCTTTCACACTGAAAACAAAAGAGCAGCACTTTTAGGGCGGATTGCAGGCGCTATTTTTAACGCTATAGTCCAGTGTGAAAGGGGTCTAAAGGTGGAAAAAGTTCTGAAATGATTTATCTTTGTCTCATTTTTTTTTACATCACAGAAACCTGACATTTTAACAGGGGTGTGTAGACTTTTTATATCTGCTGTAGATTTACAGGAAACAATGTTTGCCGGGTAAATTATGGACAGAAAGCTTTGCCTTCTTCAGAAAGGATAAACATATTCCACAGTCTCCAAGTTTTGGAGTACTTTTTATGTTCATGCTGTGCTGAGTATTAAGTCCTCTAGTTTGTTGCTGTCCTCCTCCTTTTTTGCATTTATTTATTTTTTTATGAATTTGTGAGCCCCCCTCGGCTTATAATCAAGTCACCTTTTTGCGCCTGATCTCCTGGACTATGCGGACCTGGTATCGGCTGGCCGTAGGTTCCCTGGATCACATTTCCTCTACAAGTGTGCAAAGTTTGTTGTCTGGGGGACCTACGGCCGGGGAGCACCGATTTTTTTTTTTTTTTTTTTATTATTTTTTTTTTTTGGGACCCGGTAACGGCCGGTCGTAGGTACACATGTACCGGAACTTGGCACACATGTAGCCCCATTTCTCCTCCACAAGTTTGCAAAGTTTGTTGTCTGGGAACCTACAGCTGGGGAGCACCAATTTTTCAAAGCCGGCCACCCCTTCCATAGACTCCAATGTTAAACGTCAGTCTAATCATGGACACAGTGAGGCATGCAAATGGACATCCTAGGCTTAAAGGGGAGGTTCACTCTCCAAACAAATTTCAGGCATGCCATGGAGCCCACCCACCCGACCGACAGTATGCCGGTGTTTTTTTTTTTTTTTTCTATACATATTTTTTTACGGGCTCTCGTCCTCTCCGGCGGTCCTGCGGAACTCAGCGTTTACAATCACAGGCTGTGATTGACGTCCCTCAGCCCGGCGCAGACAGAGAGTCACGAGATGCCGAAGGAACCCGAACGTTGCTGCGCAGGCGCCGTATAGGGCCGCACCGACGTTCGGGTTCCTTCGACATCTCGTGACGCGCTGTCTGCGCCGGGCTGAGGGACGTCAATCACAGCCTGTGATTGGAAACGCCCAGTCACGCGCGATCGCCGAAGGGGACGAGAGCCCGTAAAAAGGTATGTATAGAAAAAAAAAACACTGGCATACTGCTGGTCGGGTGGGTGGGCTCCAATGCATGGCTGAAATTTGTTTGGAGGGTGAACCTCCACTTTAAACTC
Organism: Rana kukunoris; assembly: GCA_029574335.1. Lineage (NCBI taxonomy): Eukaryota > Metazoa > Chordata > Amphibia > Anura > Ranidae > Rana > Rana kukunoris. Next base: position 34,045,371 of record CM056057.1, on the reverse strand, counting down.
GAGTCAATACGTTTTCCCATTTTTTTACGGTAAAATTAGGTGCCTCGGCTTATATTCAGGTCGGCTTATACTTGAGTATATACGGTATTTCAATTTTCTGTCTGCGTTTCTTCTTATTCCTTCCTTCTTCTAATTTTATTTTTTTAGCTTCATGATTTTTATGAAAAACAATTTTAGTTGTATAAAGCAGGAGGGTATTGTAAAAATGATCTGTCTTGGGTGTCGCATACTCTGGTATGCCAAAGTCGTTATTGTTTAATTTGAAACAACTTAATGATCATGCAAATGCACACTGAGCTGTAGATCAACGAGCCCTGACCGTTATTTCAAGGGTTCCTCTGGGGTGAAAAGGTTGAGAAAGGCTAATTCAGACATTCAAATCCCAATGACTGTCAAAAGGGGTGACAAAGTGTCTATTCATATAGAATACAGAACAAATGGCCATATACATTTCCCTATGTGTCCACACACATACATTTCCCTATATGTCCACACACATAAAGCCTTCATAGATAAGCATTGTCCTGTAAAGGTTGTTTGCGTGCGGTTTGCATAATAGCTAGTTTGTAGTCCGATGTTCTCACAAACATGTAATATTTCCTAATGACAGTTCGGAAAAAAAACAAAAAAAAACTTGAATGACCGGGCAGATAATGGTCATCTGTTGGACTGATCATTCATTTCCCAAAACATACTGTATGTGTTGGAATAGGTTATCTGATGGGCACCATATACCATCAATCTCTATTTTGGGTGCAGCAACCTTTAAAAACAATTGTAAACGGGGTGATAATTTGCTCAAACCAATAAAAAAACAAAACAAAAAAAACATACAATTCTTTTCGCTAGTGTTGGACGAACAGTCCGGCCCGAGCATGAGTTCGATCCAAACATTGGCTGCTCACCACGTTCGGGGAAAACCCGAATTTGCAAGGTGTTCAGCGGGTGTTTGTCCTGCCGAACGCCCTGCAATACACTGTGCATTGCACAGTGCATTCTGTGCCGTGATTGGGCAAAGCTTTGCCCAATTAAGGCACAGTAAAAGCTGGTTGTTAAGGAGCCGGGCCGGGAAGCCGGCCGCTGTGTCCTTAACAACCGAGTCATCAGCCGTGGTAAATAGTAAAAAAAACAAAAAACGGTGTGGGGTCCCCCTAAAATCTATTCCAGACCCTTATCTGAGCATGCAGCTTGGCAGGTCAGGAAAAGGGGGGGAATAAGCGAATGCACCCCCCCGAACCATATCGGGCAACATGCCCCCAATATAGTGGGGTGCGTGGGCTCTGCTCCCCCCCACCCTAAAGCATCTTGTCCCCATGTTGATGGGGACAAGGGTCTCCCCCGAGCTGTGGTTAGGGGGGCTTATCGGAATCTGGAAGCCACCAGATCCGTGGCCCCCCTTATGTAAATGAATATGGGGTACATAGCATCACTACACATTCACTAAAAATGTAATAAAAACACAGTCAGTTTTTGTCCCTGATGTAAATCCATGGTCAATCACGGTGCCCGCCTCACCGAAAAAGAAGAAAAAATGTTCTGCCTTCACTGACGCCTGCCCACCAGTGGCCTCCTTCGCCATTTGACAGTTCTTATATATATAAGGGCGGGGGCCACCTGGTGACAATAGGTGGTGGCACCGTCCCTTGTGACGTCGGTGGCCAAGCATGCATCGGTCCATGACATCACAAGGGGGGATGGTGCTACTGCCCCCTCTCCAAGGTGCTTTGGGACACGGTCGCAACCTCGCCTCCTTGCATACAATGCAAGGTTAATAGCCCAGGACTGGATCAGCTTCAGAGTAAGACCTGTTGATCCTGCCATGAAGGCCCTTGTGCAAGGCATAGGGTAATAATATACCTTACCTCTGCACCCCTATACCAAACATGCATTTACCCCTTGATTTGTGTGTGGGCTTCACATCGTTTTTCGGGTTCTGAAAAACGACAATTTAATTTTTTTAGAACATGCTGCATTTTTTAATGACGTTTTAAACAATGTTGTTTTTCGGGTTGTAAAAAATGATCGTGTGTGGGCTAAAACGACGTTAAAAACCTGCGCATGCTCAGAAGCAAGCTATGAGACGGGAGCGCTCATTATGGTAAAACTACCATTCGTAATGGAGTAAGCACATTCATCACTCTGTAACAGACAGAAAAGCGCGAATCGTCTTTTACTAACACTAAATCAGCAAAAGCAGCCCCCAGGATGGCGCCATCCGAAGGAAACTTCCTCTTTATAGTGCCGTCGTACGTGTTGTACGTCACCGCGATTTGCTAGAGCATTTTTTTTTTTTAACGATCATGTGTAGGCAAGGCCGTTTTAATGATGAACAACGTTTTTTTCATGCTGAAAAATGATCGTGTGTACGCGGCATAAGAGCTCAGTTTTAGTAAAAGCTGCAGATTTAAAAATGACTCTTAACGTGTTAGAGCTTGTACGATATTTTAGTGACTGGGTTTACATAGAAAATCTGGATTAATCGCTTTGTCGCAATGTATAGATATTTTCATAAGTCAAGCCGTTGTGATGTAGTAAACATTTCCATGTAAACGTTCCCTGACCCCCCCCCCCCCCCCCCACGCTGCAGTCTGGTTGTAATGTTGTTATTTTCTGTGTGTTGTTCTGGCACTGTCCCCTCTCGTGTCATTATCTGCCGCATTCTGCCTGTAGCCATCACTAATATGTCTATAAAATGCTCACACACCACTGGTTCACTACCGGTGCATCGTATGTGTCGCTCTGTTCAATAACCCTCTATCCAATCCCCAAACGGCATTCTCACTGAGCCCCCCCATCCCATACAGCAGGCCCCCTCTTATCTGCCCCGACCCTGCCAGAGCCCTCATTATTCTGCATGTCACCATATCTGTGTCTTGTCAACTATAGTATTGTGCAACCCATTAAAGCTGAACGCTGAGCAATAATGACCATTTAACGCAGGCATGTATTTCTTTAAAAATAATTAGATGTCATTTTTACATACAGCTTGTATAATTACCTCCATCTGGCTTTATATCAGCTCCCTGCAATACCCTAAACAGAAGCACTTAAGGCCGAGCTCCATTCCCCCCATATACCCCCCAAATCTTTTTTAAGTCGGCAGCCACAAATGCTGACTTTTAATATATGGACACTGAGGCCTCGTACACACGATCGGACATATGCGATGAAAACGGTCCGCGGGCCATTTCCATCGGATATGTCCGATCGGGAGTTTGATCCGATGGCGTGTACACCGCGTCACCGCCACGTCACCGCACCAGGAAGTAAAACACTTCCGCGCATGCGCCGAATCCATTCGGCAGCGGCGCGGCGGCGGTGGGGGACGACATGTCTGCTGGTAAGTGTACTAACCAGCAGACATGTCGGGCGGACAGATCCCCACCGGATAGATTTCAAAGATTGCTTTGAAATCTGTCGGGTGGACAAATCTGTCCGCTAGCCCATACACACGAGCGGAGATGTCTGCTGAAACGGTCCATCGGACCGTTTTCAGCGGACATATCCCCTCGTGTGTACGCGGCCTTACCTGTCCAGGTAGCCCACGATGTCTGCACCCCGGCCGATTTACCGGTCGTCTCTCGGGTACTGCTGCCGCCATTTGTGGTAAGGGTTACCAGCAGTACAGCCTTTCGGCTTCACAGCCGGTCCCCTACCATGCATGCGCAAAGCGCGCTGCGCTTTCTAACTGGCCTGGCAGCGGAGGAAGGAGGGATGAACTTCTGGGGGACCTCGACGCAGCCAGGTCTCCCAGAAGTGGGGACAGGTACCTATCAAAAACGGGTACCCGGGCCATTCCCCCCTCCCCTCCTGAAAGGTGCCAGATGTGGCACCAGAGGGGAGGGGGGAGTGCAAACAAGTGGAGCTTCCACTTTTGGGTGGAACTCCCCTTCAAAGTGGTTGTAAACTATCATTTTGTAAAACAACCCATTCAGTTTGATGCCCCTTTCACACAGGGCAGATCTGTTTTGACGGACTTCACTTGCTCAGCAGGCTGATCGCTCCGCTGAGCAGGCGGATGACAGGTCCGTCTCCGCTCACTGTCCTGAGACGTACTTGGTTTTGACAGGTATCCGCTTCCACTTCTGCTCCGACCACCTAGGCGATCTAAGCGGAAGTTCTAGCTGCTGACTTTTGTTTTTTAGAAAACCGACTAGAGCGCCTCTTTAACTCGAACAAAGAAAGTGATGTCACAGTTCTGGCTGTACAGAGGTTTGCATAGTGCCTATTTATGTATTTTTATTATAGGCCATTATATAGCACCATTCATTTACACAACACTTTACATACTTTACATTTGCATCAGTCCCTATCCTCAAGGAGCTTACAATTTAAAGTCACTATCTCACGTGCATACATACGCATACTAGGGCCAATTTGGACAGTAGCCAATTTACCTACCAGCATGTCTTAGTAGTGTGGGAGAAAACCCAAAAAAGCCCACACAACCACTGGGGAACATACAGCCCCCCCCCCAGCCTAGTTCTCCTGTGTACCCTCAGCCCGGTCCTTCCCTGTCCCTCATCCTTGTCCTCCCCTGTACCCCAGCCCAGTCCTCCCCTGTGCCCCACCCCAGCCCAGTCCTTTCCTGTGCCCCACCTCATTCTTGTCCTCCCCTGTACCCCAGCCCAGTCCTTCCCTGTTGCCAGCGGTACTAGAGCTGAATCTAATCATGCCTGCTGATCTAAGCGCCCTCCTTTATTTGCAGGCACCTTCATCCCAGACCTCTGTTGTCTTTCCAGAGATCCGGATCTGCCTCTCTAAACTGTCTTCAGGCCTCTACAATATCCTATCTGCAGACATGACATATATCTCAATGAACAGCCACGTCTGGTCCTCACGCAGCACTGTATCCATCCTGCTCATCTATAGACCAATACATGAACCATCACCCCCCTCCAGTCCCAGAACATTACTGTGTCCCCAGCCCTGCACTTCCTGCCCCGCAGCCTTCTCCGCCACCCTGCGCTGTGTTTGCTGTAAGCAATGTAATTATCACTTGGCAATGAACAGCTGTATATTCATGTAAACAATAGGGATGGAAAGCAAACATCCACCAGCAGGACATACATAATTCTGCATATGTGCGCTGGAACACGCTGCCTACATGCATGGGGTCTCTGACGTCTGTAAACAACGCACAACGGTCTCGATCGGATACATATTTGTCCGCTCCTTCACAGGAGTAAACAGATATAAATCTTCTCTGAAATGTTAGTTTGAACAACTGGCTGCGTGTCTATTAGATGCTGAAAAATGGATTTTGTCTTTCGGGATGGTGGTGGTGGGGGGGGGGGGGTGCTGATTCTTTTAAGCAGATGTTCAGCCAAAATTCAAGCTCAGAGATTTGGATAGAAGAAGGATCAGAACCCCTGTTAGGCTTTTATTGCCACCTGGGGCACTGCTATGGAGGCTTCTCCTTCCAGAGATGGGGGACATGTCAAGGCCATTGCCATCAATCAAAATCCGAGCTGCGGGAGGTCCTTCAACCCCCCCCCCCCCCCCCATGGGCTATAGTAGAATTGGGGCCTACAGAGATGAAGGCACACTGCTGTCATCTATAGGTTTTTGGCCGGGTGGAAAATTATCAGCCGAACAATGTCTGCACCCCATCAGATGCAGTCACTGTATGGCAGCATCATTGTATTTAAGCAGCTGTGGGCCCTTGCACTGCAGATGGTATAGCGATTGGAAAAGACGACTGTGAAATGTAAACTCGCTGAGTGTCTTGTGAGGCAAACAACCCCTCTTTGATAAAATATTGTCCCCTTGGCTCGCCTACTTGCAGGTCCCAAACATACAATGTTGACTCCAGGAACACTTGATGGTAGATCCCAGGATGGCTTTACTTTTTACTTTCTTTAATTATTCTTTTCTCTGTTATTCCCACTGTCGGCCCTGTGACCGCCCCCCCCCCCCCTCGCTCTTCTTTTCCTGACATAAATTGTCAGTAAAGGGGAGTGGTATCCCATGAATGACCATAAGTGGTATGGCAATGTAGGGGTCATTTGAATTGTTTAATATAAGCTAATTGTCTTCTCCATCTAAAGATCTCTTGAGAGTGGTCACGCACTTTTGACATGTTAGATTTCATAATTTTTATGTATGTCACAGGCGGACCAGACAAGTTGTCCCTGTAATGGCCTTTATTTATTCCTTAGGGCAGTGGTTCTCAACCTAAGGGTCAGAACCCCCATTCGAATGATGATTTTCCATGGGTCGTTCAGGGGTGAAATGATGATTTTCTAGGGGTCACCGAATCCTGGGCTGTTCCTGAAACCCGCGCTGCTTTCCCAGCCTTTTCGTGGCTGCCCAGCAGGGCTGTCCTAGGAGCCCGCGCCCGCCCACTCAGCCTCTTCGCAGCTGCCCATTCTGTTAATGCCATGGCTGGGGGGCAGAGACTAGAGGTCGGCTGACTGGTGAGGAATGTGAAGTGAGGGAGGGCTGGAGGAGAACCTATCTCCTGATTTCGGCATAGGTGTCACTGCTACGAGACACCACAAATTCAGAGACACAGTAAAGCTGGAGACACAGTGAGTAACACTACTGTGAATATAGTTGCCATATAGTCCCCACTACAGTTCTCAGATCAGCAGATGACCTTGATCAAGAGAACCTAAGTTGGTTCATCAGAACTCCCACCAGCACTGCCACTGACCCCCCCCCCCCCCCTACCAGCACTGCCACTGATTCCCCCCCCCCCCCCACCAGCACTCCCATTGATCCCCCCCCCCACCAGCACTCCCATTGATCCCACCCCCCACCAGCACTGCCACTGATCCCACCCCCCACCAGCACTGCCACTGGCCCTACCAAGGAGTAAAAGAAGGAATACAAATAGAGAATACATGAAATGGAAAGGAAAATAGGGTGAGGAACAAAGAAAAGTGAAGAGAAAGAATTAGAGAGAGGGATATGCCGCTGACTGACTGGCTGGCTGAGACACCGCAGCGACACAATTGGCTTCCACTGCTGTCAGTCAGCCAATTAAGAGAGAGAGGACGAGACCAGGCTGCAGCTCGTGTCTGAATGGACACAGGGAGCTGTAACTCCGCTCAGGTGCCCCTATAGCACGCTGCATGCGAGAATTCACCAATGGCAGAAGTTCACCATAGAGAATACCGCGGACCAGATGGTCCCCAGCAGGGAAAGTAAAATGTAAAACTAAAATAAACAATATATATATATTTTTTTAAAGCGCCCCTGTCCCCGCATACTCGCACACAGAAGTGAACGCATACATACGTCGCGCCCCGATATATGTAAACGGCATTCAAACCACACATGTGAGGTAATAATTTTAGCCCAAGACCTCTGTATCTCGAAACAGGTAACCTGTAAAAAAAAAAAAAGTAAAGCATTGCCTATGGAGATTTTAAAGTACCGAAACTTGGCGCCATTTCACGAGTTTGCGCAATTTTAAAACTGCTAGAATATATATATATATATATATATATATATATATATATATATATATATATATATATATATATATAATGTTTGGGGGTTCTGAGTAATTTTCTAGCAAGAAAATAATGATTTTTAAATGATGGAGAGGGGTACCAGAATTGGCCCGGTATGGAAGTGGTTAATAACAAGGCTTAATATGTAATGCCAACAATCCCTCTTAAAGAAGTTGTAAAGGCAGAAGGTTTTTTTTATCTTGATTCACTCTATGCATTAAGATAAAAAGCCTTCTGTGTGCAGCAGCTGCCTCAGCACCCCCTAATATTTACTTGAGGTCCCTCTCTGTCCAGCAATGTACACGAGTGCCTCGCCGTCCAAAATTTTCTTCCTGATTGGCTGAGACACAGCAGTGGCGCCATTGGCTCCCAATGCTGTCAATTAAAGTCAGCTAGCCAGTCAGGGGAGAGAGGAGGCGGGCTGGCTCGCTCAGGGCTAAATGGATACAGGGAGCTGTGACTCGGCTTGGGTGCCTCTATAGCAAGCCGCTTGCTGTGGGGGCACTTAATAGGAGGGGAGGATCGGGGCTGCTCTGTGCAAATTCACTGCAACAGACCCGGTAAGTATAACATATAGATAAATAGTGATGAGCGCTTCAAAAAAGTGATACGTGAACACTACACAAATACATAAATACATAAACAAAAATCCGTGCAATCATAGCTACTGGCTATAGGTGCATGAAACAAATATACAGTGTGTCAATGGGTAGAATCCCATAAAGCAAGTGGGTCTACGTGACAATCAGGTCCTGTTGGACCGGTGACAAGGTGTACTGGATAGGGATATATGCACAAAACAGTCTAAGACTAGCACAAAACAGTCATAGAATGGTAGTGTGATGATGGGCTGGATGATAGATGGTGAGGGTCTTCGCTCTGGATGCTTAACTGTATCTATGAATCCACATAGGAGTTGTAGTTCCCTTACCTTGAGGGCGCTATATATGGGCATATAGTATGGGTCATCCAGAATTGGAGATCTCGCTTTCCCAAATCGGTTTCCTTACAAACATCCAAGTGGCTGTGGTGATCCAAGCTCGGCAACCCACCGGGTAGATGTAATGGGTAAGGAGAAAAAATACAAAGAAGATGCTCCAATGGTGAAGTAAGTAGGAACCAGCGGGTTCGGTTTATTGTTAAAAATCGTATCCAAGAGAAAATGTCATAAAAAACAAATAAAAACAGCTAAGGAGACTGAGTGATCGTACTACCGCCTCGATTCTATTGGCCTCCGGCTTGTGCGGGTGTCACCCGCACAATAATCCGAACCCGCTGGTTCCTACTTACTTCACCATTAGAGCATCTTCTTTGTATTTTTTCTCCTTACCCATTACATCTACCCGGTGGGTTGCCGAGCTTGGATCACCACAGCCACTTGGATGTTTGTAAGGAAACCGATTTGGGAAAGCGAGATCTCCAATTCTGGATGACCCATACTATATGCCCATATATAGCGCCCTCAAGGTAAGGGAACTACAACTCCTATGTGGATTCATAGATACAGTTAAGCATCCAGAGCGAAGACCCTCACCATCTATCATCCAGCCCATCATCACACTACCATTCTATGACTGTTTTGTGCTAGTCTTAGACTGTTTTGTGCATATATCCCTATCCAGTACACCTTGTCACTGGTCCAACAGGACCTGATTGTCACGTAGACCCACTTGCTTTATGGGATTCTACCCATTGACACACTGTATATTTGTTTCATGCACCTATAGCCAGTAGCTATGATTGCACTGATTTTTGTTTATGTATTTATGTATTTGTGTAGTGTTCACGTATCACTTTTTTGAAGCGCTCATCACTATTTATCTATATGTCATTTATGTGCATTGTGGTCACTTTAGATTGAGCTGCCTCACATTTGTTGATGCCACTAGATCACGCATCTGTATACTCACAGTAGCGCATTAGATTTCACTTTTATTCACCCGCTAAGTATAACGTTTGTTATTTTTATAGGAAAAAAAACTTTACAATCACTTTAAGTTTTCAAGGGAGGCAAAAATCAGCCATGTAGTTCCTCTATGCTCTGGCAGAATAATTGAGAATTATTTACTTCACAGTACAAATAGCTACAAAGGTCAACGAGGGATTGTATTAAAACCATTTTACAGGTTGGTAAGAATGTGTAAAAACTTCTAAAGCCTTGGAACAGGTGCACTTTATTGTCCCCTAGTGCATAGCTATTTACCTAGAGCATTGTTTGCGTTTCGTAATCTCTCTACATGTTTATTTTCACAATTGCAGCAATGCAATCAAATAGCATTGTGATTATATAATAACCTGTTACCTTGTACAATAACAAGGATGAAGCTGTAACGCCAACCAGCCGTCTTAAAAGGAAGTTGTCGAGGGGGAAAAAAATAAAATCCGCCATGTAGTTCCCCTGTGCTCTGGCAGAATAATTGAATTTTAGCATTGCTTAGATTCATAATTCATGTCCTTTTTCTCTTCCCTCTCGTGCTAACACAATTCATGGAGTATAATGTGTTTAATGGTCGGGAAAGGGAAACCATCCCCTCGTTACCACAGGTGATTGGACACAGAACATGAGACTCGTGGCGGGGGGGATTTTTTATGTATTTTTTTCATTTGGTAAATAGTAATTTATTTATTTTGTATTTCCGACTTTATTATTCCCGGTGGGAGGAAATCCATGAATGTATTATGAGTCAGGTTGGACCCAGAGTCATATATCTAAGAAAAAAATCCTCAATTTATGATAATTTAAAGTGGATTTAGGATTTGTAATATATTTTCCATGGTAATATTCTAAGTAATGTGTAACCGGAATACTCCCAGGTATTTTTTAAGGGCTGCTGTTAGAAATCATAGGAACCCCCCCCTGACCGAAAGTGACTGAATAAATGGGAAGTGCTCTGAGGCTTCCTGCTCATTCACAAACTGAAGCATAGTTAATACAGATTACTGTGCTTCAGCGTTGCGAGGGAGAGGAGGGAAGCCAGCAGCGCTGCGAGGGAGAGGAGGGAAGCCAGCAGCGCTGCAAGGGAGAGCAGAGGAGGGGAGAGAAGCCAGCAGCGCTGTGAGGGAGAGGAGGGAAGCCAGCAGCGCTGTGAGGGAGAGGAGGGAAGCCAGCAGCGCTGTGAGGGAGAGGAGGGAAGCCAGCAGCGCTGTGAGGGAGAGGAGGGAAGCCAGCAGCGCTGTGAGGGAGAGGAGGGAAGCCAGCAGCGCTGTGAGGGAGAGGAGGGAAGCCAGCAGCGCTGTGAGGGAGAGGAGGGAAGCCAGCAGCGCTGTGAGGGAGAGGAGGGAAGCCAGCAGCGCTGTGAGGGAGAGGAGGGAAGCCAGCAGCGCTGTGAGGGAGAGGAGGGAAGCCAGCAGCGCTGTGAGGGAGAGGAGGGAAGCCAGCAGCGCTGTGAGGGACAGGAGGGAAGGGGGAGCCAGCAGCGCTGTGAGAGAGAGGAGAGTAGGTGGAGCCAGCAGCGCTGCGAGGGAGAGGAGAGTAGGGGAGCCAGCAGCGCTGCGAGGGAGAGGAGAGTAGGGGAGCCAGCAGCGCTGCGAGGGAGAGGAGCGTAGGGGAGCCAGCAGCGCTGCGAGGGAGAGGAGCGTAGGGGAGCCAGCAGCGCTGCGAGGGAGAGGAGAGTAGGGGAGCCAGCAGCGCTGCGAGGGAGAGGAGAGTAGGGGAGCCAGCAGCGCTGCGAGGGAGAGGAGAGTAGGGGAGCCAGCAGCGCTGCGAGGGAGAGGAGAGTAGGGGAGCCAGCAGCGCTGCGAGGGAGAGGAGAGTAGGGGAGCCAGCAGCGCTGCGAGGGAGAGGAGAGTAGGGGAGCCAGCAGCGCTGCGAGGGAGAGGAGAGTAGGGGAGCCAGCAGCGCTGCGAGGGAGAGGAGAGTAGGGGAGCCAGCAGCGCTGCGAGGGAAAGGGGCACACAGGGAGGCCAGGACAGCAGATGGAAGCGGCGCATGTACTAGAACCAATCCCCCGGCAGTGCAGCCGGAGGGAGAAAGAGGAGGAGAAGCTGGCAGCACTGCAGGGAGAGGCAGAAGAGGACCAGTGTTTGCAAAAAGACAGTACAGCCAGCCCTCCTACTCGGCAGGGGCCTTGGCCCCGCTTTCGAACTGATGGGGCCCGGGCCCAGTACAGGAGGGCTGGCTGTACTGCTTTATCAGCGGACCTGTATTTATTACTTCTCATAGAGATCCCAGTACTCCCCCTGACAATGCCGGTATCTGCTATTCTTCGTAGAAGGATAAAGCCACCACTTGTCCAGGCATTGGCTGATGGCCAAACATCTACTTTCTGGACAGGGAAGCTGGTTCAGCAATGGCACAATTCTTGTGACTTGCTACAAAGTTGCAATGTACAGTCTTATCCCTGGGGGATAAGAGAGAAGACCAAGGAAATGCTTCCTCCTGCCTGCAGTAGACTGATGACATCATCTCAGTCCTTACTGCATCCTCCCACCTGGTGACTTCTTCCAAGTGTGATTAGGATGATAGAAGTTTTTTTTCCTTGTCAAGAATTTATTCATACCGATCTGTAAAGTTGCTGAATGGTCCACTTTAAGGGTACGTGTCGGTCAATTCAAAAAAGTACAGATTTTTATTTATTCATACTTTTTCAAATAAGACTTTGGTCAGACCGTCACGCTTTGCTTGCATGCTGGTCCATAATTAAATGACCGTATTTCCTATCCTCGTATGATACTCATACTTTGATTAGTAGGTGACTTTTAAAAGGGAATGTATTATTTATTACAATTTAGACAAAATTTAAAGATATTTTTTTTTTCTTAAAAAAAATAATAAATATTCTTTTGCATATTAACCACTTCAATACCGGGCTTTTTCACCCCCTTCCTTCCCTGACCAATTTTTAGTTTTTAGCACTGTCGCATTTTGAATGACAGTTGCGCGGTCATGCAACACTGTACCCAAATGACATTTTTATGTTGTTTTTTTTTTCCCCACAAATAGAGCTTTCTTTTGGTGGTATTTGATCATATTTGCGGTTTTTAGTTTTTGCGCTATAAACAAAAGGAGAGCGACAATTTTGAAAAAAAACACAATATTTTTTACTTTTTGCTATAATAAATATCACAATTTTTTTTTTTTTTAAATATGTTTTCCTCAGTTAAGGCCTATGTATTCTTCTACATATTTTTAGTACAAAAATCGCAATAAGCGCATATTTTTTTTTTTACTTGTAATAGTGGTGATCTCCATGACCACGGCCGCGGACCCAATTGCCGATGGTGTCCCGCGATCGGTCACAGGAGCTGAAGAACTGGGTGAGGTGTGTGTAAACACACCTTCCTCGTTCTTCATTGTGGCAATGTCAGTGATCGTCTGTTCCCTGATATAAGGAAAGACGATCACTGATGTCACACGTCCAGCCCCGCCCCCTACAGTTAGAAACACCAATGAGGTCACACTTAACCCCTACAGTGCCCCCTAGTGGTTAACTCCCAAACGGCAATTGTCATTTTCACAGTAATCAGTGCATTTTTATAGCACTTTTCGCTGTGAAAATGACAATGGTCCCAAAAATGTGTCAAAATTGTCCGATGTGTCCGCCATAATGTCGCAGTGACGAAAAAAATCGCTGATCGCCGCCATTAGTAGTGAAAAAAATATATATTAAAGGGGTGTTCCAGCCAAAAATTGTGTTTATTAAAAGTCAGCAGCTACAAAAAGTGTAGCTGCTGGCTTTTAATAAACACTCACTTACCTGCTCCTGCGTTCCAGCGACGTGCCGACCGGGGCTCCGCTCCTCTCCCGCCCCTCCCCAGCCGGCGTCTCCATCCCGACTGTGGGCACCCAGCCGTGACAGCCTTCGGCTTTCAAAATTGTCGCTCTATTTTTATTTATAGCGTAAAAAATAAAAACCGCAGAGGTGATCAAATACCACCAAAAGAAAACTCTATTTGTGGGAAAAAAAGGAAGTTTGGGAGCCACGTCGCACGACCGCGCAATTGTCAGTTAAAGCGACACAGTGCCGAATCACAAAAAGGGGCAAGGTCCTTAACCTGCATAATGGTCCGGGTCTTAAGTGGTTAAAAAAAAGGCGAAGTTCTCTCTTCACTGGTAGCCGTGTTCACATGAAAAGCGGCTGGTGGATTCCACATTCTGCGGTGTCGGTCCTGGGTAGGGAAAGGAAAGGTTTTTTCAGGACTTGGACATTCCTTCCAGGAGGGAGGTGAATGAATTTGTTCACATGATTGTAGCTTTGGACGGCTTGAATTACCGTCTTTCTGGCCCCGTAAACCTTTAATTAGCAGAACTCAGGCCGGGCCGGACAAGGGATCTTCTTTTAGGGTATATTTTGGTGAACCGTGTGCGGTGTTGAAAGGATTTGTGAAAGTTCTCCTCTCATAAGACCTGAAGGCACTTAAAGGCGGCTCTGATTTTATGCTTTTTTTTCCTCTGGATGTGTGACAGATAAAGACCTAAGGTGCTATAAAGCAACAGCGGGTCTTTAAAGGTGATGGTAATCAATGGTGCCACTCTTACACTCCTTCTGGCATTCTAGAAACTTTCTCAGAAAAAGCTCAATATAGCCCTTGTATGCTCGTGGTTTACTCACAAGAGGAATGTGGCCACTCTGAAAGTTTGAGCTGCCTGGCTGTCCACCCAGAAGCTTCAATACTTCCAGGCCAATCCAGCAGCCTCAATGCCAGGCTGGCAGCTCCAGTTCTTCAATGCCAGGCTGGCAGCTCCAGTTCTTCAATGCCAGGCTGGCAGCTCCAGTTCTTCAATGCCAGGCTGGCAGCTCCAGTTCTTCAATGCCAGGCTGGCAGCTCCAGTTCTTCAATGCCAGGCTGGCAGCTCCAGTTCTTCAATGCCAGGCTGGCAGCTCCAGTTCTTCAATGCCAGGCTGGCAGCTCCAGTTCTTCAATGCCAAGCTGGCAGCTCCAATTTGTCAATGCCAGGCTGGCAGCTTCCAATTTGTCAATGCCAGGCTGGCAGCTTCAATTTGTCAATGCCAGGCTGGCAGCTTCAATTCGTCAATGCCAGGCTGGCAGCTTCAATTTACTAATGCCAGTCTGGCAGCTTCATTTCATCAATGCCAAACTAGCAGCTTTATTGCTTCATTGTCAATCCAACAGTCTTAAAGCAATTCCAGCAGCTTCAATTTGTCATTGCCAGGCTGGCAGCTTCAATTTGTCAATGCCAGGCTGGCAGCTTCAATTTGTCAATGCCAGGCTGGCAGCTTCAATTTGTCAATGCCAGGCTGGCAGCTTCAATTTGTCAATGCCAGGCTGGCAGCTTCAATTTGTCAATGCCAGGCTGGCAGCTTCAATGCCAGGCTGGCAGCTTCAATTTGTCAATGCCAGGCTGGCAGCTTCAATTTGTCAATGCCAAACTAGCAGCTTTATTACTTTATTGCCAATCCAACAGTTTGCAATTGCAGCAGCTTCAATTCTTTAATGCCAGGCTGGCAGCTTCAATACTGTATTTTCAATCCACCAGCTTTACTACTTTAATGCCAGTCCAGCAGTTTCAATGCTATATTTTCAAAACAATAACTTAATTACTTCAATGCTAATTCAGCAGCCTCGATAATGTATTTCCAATCCACCAACGTTATTCAATGCCAGTCCAGCAGCTTCAGTTCTTCCATGCCAATCCAGCAGCTTCAGTTCTTCCATGCCAATCCAGCAGCTTCAGTTCTTCCATGCCAATCCAGCAGCTTCAGTTCTTCTATGCCAATCCAGCAGCTTCCGTTCTTCCATGCCAAACCAGCAGCTTCAATTCTTTAATGCCAGTCCAGCAGCTTCGATGCCAATCCAGCAGCTTCAGTTCTTCAATGCCAATCCAGCAGCTTCAGTTCTTCCATGCCAATCCAGCAGCTTCAGTTCTTCCATGCCAATCCAGCAGCTTCAGTTCTTCAATGCCAATCCAGCAGCTTCAGTTCTTCAATGCCAATCCAGCAGCTTCTGTTCTTCCATGCCAGTCCAGCAGCTTTAGTTTTTCTATGCCAAACCAGCAGCTTCGATGCCAATCCAGCAGCTTCCGTTCTTCCATGCCAATCCAGCAACTTCAGTTCTTCCATGTTAATCCACCAGCTTTATTACTTCATTGCCAAACCAACAGTCTCAATGCCAATCCATCAGCTTCAGTTCTTAAATACCAGTCCAGCAGCTTCAATACTATATTTCCAATTTATTACGTCAATGCTAATGCAGCAGCCCTAATGCCAGTCCAGCAGCTTCAGTTCAGTGCCAGTCCAGCAGCTTCAGTTGTTCAGTGCCAGTCCAGCAGCTTCCAGTCCAATTCAGAAGCTTCAATTCCTTGTGGAACGTTGACCCATATACCAAGTATAGAGATGAGGAATCCTGACCTTGGGGTTTTGATCTGCTGTGTGCTTAGTACAGACCTCTAACTCCAAGGTACTGAAACGCCAAAGATTCTTAAGAAAGGGTTTTGTTTTTCACTCCCAGAATGTTGGGTGTCTTCCCACCTTCATCTATTCAACAGCATTCAATCTGTTCACTTATCCCATTGTTCTATTGTGGTTCTTAACCCATTACAGATGTTATCACAGCTACTTGTGAATTTATCTTCCTTAACCTTGTTCATGCATGTGTTGTTTTGCATTCTAGCTGAGCTCTGCAGATGTGCAGGGGAACTCTGCGGGTGCAGATGTAAAAGGAGAACTCTGCGGATGCAGATGTAAAAGGAGAACTCTGCGGATGCAGATGTAAAAGGGGAACTCTGCGGATGCAGATGTAAAAGGGGAACTCTGCGGATGCAGATGTAAAAGGGGAACTCTGCGGATGCAGATGTAAAAGGGGAACTCTACGGATTCAGATGTAAAAGGAGAACTCTGCGGATGCAGATGTAAAAGGGGAACTCTGCGGATGCAGATGTAAAAGGGGAACTCTGCGGATGCAGATGTAAAAGGGAACTCTGCGGATGCAGATGTAAAAGGGAACTCTGCGGATGCAGATGTAAAAGGGGAACTCTGCGGATGCAGATGTAAAAGGGGAACTCTGCGGATGCAGATGTAAAAGGGGAACTCTGCGGAGATGTAAAAGGGGAACTCTGCGGATGCAGATGTAAAAGGGGAACTCTGCGGATGCAGATGTAAAAGGGGAACTCTGCGGATGCAGATGTAAAAGGGGAACTCTGCGGATGCAGATGTAAAAGGGGAACTCTGCGGATGCAGGATGTAAAAGGGGAACTCTGCGGATGCAGATGTAAAAGGGGAACTCTGCGGATGCAGATGTAAAAGGGGAACTCTGCGGATGCAGATGTAAAAGGGGAACTCTGCGGATGCAGATGTAAAAGGGGAACTCTGCGGATGCAGATGTAAAAGGGGAAGATGTAAAAGGGGAACTCTGCGGATGCAGATGTAAAAGGGGAACTCTGCGGATGCAGATGTAAAAGGGGAACTCTGCGGATGCAGATGTAAAAGGGGAACTCTGCGGATGCAGATGTAAAAGGGGAACTCTGCGGATGCAGATGTAAAAGGGGAACTCTGCGGATGCAGATGTAAAAGGGGAACTCTGCGGATGCAGATGTAAAAGGGGAACTCTGCGGATGCAGATGTAAAAGGGGAACTCTGCGGATGCAGATGTAAAAGGGAACTCTGCGGATGCAGATGTAAAAGGGGAACTCTGCGGATGCAGATGTAAAAGGGGAACTCTGCGGATGCAGATGTAAAAGGGGAACTCTGCGGATGCAGATGTAAAAGGGGAACTCTGCGGATGCAGATGTAAAAGGGGAACTCTGCGGATGCAGATGTAAAAGGGGAACTCTGCGGATGCAGATGTAAAAGGGGAACTCTGCGGATGCAGATGTAAAAGGGGAACTCTGCGGATGCAGATGTAAAAGGGGAACTCTGCGGATGCAGATGTAAAAGGGGAACTCTGCGGATGCAGATGTAAAAGGGGAACTCTGCGGATGCAGATGTAAAAGGGGAACTCTGCGGATGCAGATGTAAAAGGGGAACTCTGCGGATGCAGATGTAAAAGGGGAACTCTGCGGATGCAGATGATGCAAAGAACTGCGGAAAAGCAGATGTAAAAGAACTCTGCGGATGCTGCGGGGGGAACAGATGTAAAAGGGGAACTCTGCGGATGCAGATGTAAAAGGGGAACTCTGCGGATGCAGATGTAAAAGGGGAACTCTGCGGATGCAGATGTAAAAGGGGAACTCTGCGGATGCAGATGTAAAAGGGGAACTCTGCGGATGCAGATGTAAAAGGGGAACTCTGCGGATGCAGATGTAAAAGGGGAACTCTGCGGATGCAGATGTAAAAGGGGAACTCTGCGGATGCAGATGTAAAAGGGGAACTCTGCGGATGCAGATGTAAAAGGGGAACTCTGCGGATGCAGATGTAAAAGGGGAACTCTGCGGATGCAGATGTAAAAGAACTCTGCGGATGCAGATGTAAAAGGGGAACTCTGCGGATGCAGAACTGTAAAAGGGGAACTCTGCGGATGCAGATGTAAAAGGGGAACTCTGCGGATGCAGATGTAAAAGGGGAACTCTGCGGATGCAGATGTAAAAGGGGAACTCTGCGGATGCAGATGTAAAAGGGGAACTCTGCGGATGCAGATGTAAAAGGGGAACTCTGCGGATGCAGATGTAAAAGGGGAACTCTGCGGATGCAGATGTAAAAGGGGAACTCTGCGGATGCAGATGTAAAAGGGGAACTCTGCGGAAGGGGAAAGGGAACTCTGCGGATGCGGAAAAGGGGAACTGCAGATGTAAAAGGGGAACTCTGCGGATGCAAGATGTAAAAGGGGAACTCTGCGGATGCAGATGTAAAAGGGGAACTCTGCGGATCAGATGTAAAAGGGGAACTCTGGATGCAGATGTAAAAGGGGAACTCTGCGGATGCAGATGTAAAAGGGGAACTCTGCGGATGCAGATGTAAAAGGGGAACTCTGCGGATGCAGATGTAAAAGGGGAACTCTGCGGATGCAGATGTAAAAGGGGAACTCTGCGGATGCAGATGTAAAAGGGGAACTCTGCGGATGCAGATGTAAAAGGGGAACTCTGCGGATGCAGATGTAAAAGGGGAACTCTGCGGATGCAGATGTAAAAGGGGAACTCTGCGGATGCAGATGTAAAAGGGGAACTCTGCGGATGCAGATGTAAAAGGGGAACTCTGCGGATGCAGATGTAAAAGGGGAACTCTGCGGATGCAGATGTAAAAGGGGAACTCTGCGGATGCAGATGTAAAAGGGGAACTCTGCGGATGCAGATGTAAAAGGGGAACTCTGCGGATGCAGATGTAAAAGGGGAACTCTGCGGATGCAGATGTAAAAGGGGAACTCTGCGGATGCAGATGTGAACGGGGAACTCTGCAGATGTAAAAGGGGAACTCTGCGGATGCAGATGTAAAAGGAGAACTCTGCGGATGCAGATGTAAAAGGGGAACTCTGCGGATGCAGATGTAAAAGGGGAACTCTGCGGATGATGTAAAAGGGAACTCTGAACTCTGCGGATGCAGATGTAAAAGGGGAACTCTGCGGATGTTAAAAGGGGAACTTGCGGATAATGTAAAAGGGGAACTCTGCGGACAAAATATATGTACTGTATAGTATATACTGTAAAAAAAAAAAAAAATTGCTGTGTGCGATAGTTTTCAGGTTTGACTTGAAGAAAAGGTGACAGCCCTAACCTGGGGTCACTGTACATTTTAGCACAGCAGCTCCACTAGGAGTGAATTCAACTTTGCAGTTGTTAATAAAGTTAAATAAAGAAAAGTAAACTTTTTTTTTTTTTTGTACTGTGACAACACAAGTCACTGCCGCCCACCGCCGGCACACAACGGTCTCTACTAGCCGGCACACTGAGGTCGCGTACACACCATACTCTGCCGTCCCAGCAGACAGATTCGATCGTGTGTACGGGCGAGCCGACGGATTTGGCCACCCGACAGATTGGAAAGCATGCTTTCCAATCTGTCGGCTGGGAACCCGTCTGCCCGACATGTCTGCTGGTTAGTACGCTAACCAGCAGACATGTCTTCTCGCACACGCGCCGAATGGTTTCGACTTTGGTTTGATCGTGTGTACACGATCAAACCAACACGTCCCCAGCAGACAGATTTGTTCAAATCGGTCGGCCCGACCGATTTGAACAAATCTGTCTGCTCGTGTGTACGCGGCCTGAAATGTAAAGATTTAGGCTGGGATTCACATACACCGGCGCATATATGCTACGCCGGCGCAGCGCGGAGAGGGAAGCATGGAATTCACAAAGCAAATGCTCCCAACGTTGCGCCGGCGTAACATAAATTTGTAGGCGTAAGCCGGCCTAAGTCAAAGTAGGTGGAAGTGGGCGTGATACAGGAAAGTTACGTTGGGTGCCTGAAGCCTATTTTTCGACGTATCTTGGTTTGTGGGTCGGCACATAGATACGACGGCGCACATTTGTACTTACATCGACGTATCTGGAGATACGTCGGCGTAAGTGCTTTGTGCGCGGTTTGTGTGAACGGGTCCTTGGCAGGGAATGCTATTTATGATCTCAGTCATATTTATAAATCACGTGAAAGAGTCATTAAAAAATATGGATATGGAATGAAAAACTTGGATCCTGCCAAAAGTGACCCGCGGGTAAATGTTTCAATAATATACTTTGTTTAAAATACACTGTTGTCTCATCTGCCATCGGGGATAAGTGTCAGAAGTTACGGTGTCGTGCTCCTGACATTATAATACAGGGAAGTCCCTTTGGCCTTTCACCTTGCATGCAAAGAAACATTTCCTTCTCTTTTATGTTGCTGTCATCATCCTCCCATATTCACACAGGTGCCTTCCATATATTGCCCCCACACACATGTCAGTCTCACCTGTCCTGTATCCCGCTAGCTGTCTCCAACCGCAATGCTTTGTTTGGCATGTTTTGTGTTTTTCATTGTGGTGCACGTGTGCAAACACTCTACTGTTGACGTGTATGATGGGACCGTTTCACAACAGGCAACACTCAAATGTTCCTAGGTCATGTGAATATGATTGGCTTACAGTAAGTAGACTGCTGTGTGCAACATGCGTATACGGCGGCCACATACACTATGTTACCAAAAGTATTGAGACACCTGCCTTTACACGCACCTGAACTTTAACCACTTCAGCCCCAAACCATTTTGGTGGTCAGGGACCAGGCCACTTTTTGCGATTCGGCACCGCGTCGCTTTAACTGCCAATTGCGTGGTCGTGCGACGTGGCTCCCAAACAAAATTGTCATCCTTTTTTTCCCCCACAAATAGAGCTTTCTTTTGGTGGTATTTGATCACCTCTGCGTTTTTTTTTTTTTTTTTTTTTTTTATGCGCTATAAACAAAAATAGAGCGACAATTTTGAAAAAAAATCTATATTTTTTTACTTTTTGCTATAATAAATATCCCCAAAAAATATATAAAAAAAAAATTTTTTTTCCTCAGTTTAGGCCGATATGTTTTCTTCTACATATTTTCGGTAAACAAAATCACAATAAGCGTTTATTGATTGGTTTGCGCAAAAGTAATACAGCTAGATTCACGTACCTCGGCGGATTTTTCTGCCGGCGTAGCGTATCTTCTCTAGGCTATGCCGGCGCAACGTTGAGAGGCAAGCATGCAACGTTGCGCCGGCGTAGCGTATAGTTGTTGGCGTAAGCCGATGTAAGTCAAAGTAGGTGGAAGTGGGCTGGAAGTGGGCGTGTAACATTTAAATGATGCATGACCCCATGCAAATGATGGGCTGAGCTTCAAAAAACGAGCTGCACATGCGTCGTATCTTGGACGCATCCCAGTGCGCATTCTCAGTCAGGTCGAAATAACTGGCTAAGATACGTCAAAACCCTGCCTACGACGTGAACGTAACCTACGCACAGCCCTATTCACGTACTACGTAAAAATCGACGGCGTTCGTTCCCTGGTCCATTCCTTTGCTTGGGTTGCGGCTCCTATATGAGGAATAACTTTACGCCGGACGTAACCCTTACGCAAATCGCTTAAAACATGCCTCGGCATGGGTACGCCCAATGCGTCCAGCGTAACTATGCGCCCACGATACGCCGGCGTAGGCAAGTTACGTCAGGCGGCTGAAGCCTTATTTTTCGACGTATATAGCTTTGGAAATCGGCGCAAAGATACGACGACGCACACTTGTACTTACGGCGGCGTATCTCGAGATACGTCGGCGTAAGTACTACGTGAATCCGGCTGATAGCATCTACAAAATAGGGGATAGTTTTATGGCCCTTTTTTTTTTTTACTAGTAATGGCGGCGATCAGTGATTTTTTTCATGACTGCGACATAATGGCGGACACATCGGACACTTTTGACACATTTTGGGACCATTGTCATTTTCACAGCGAAAAGTGCTATAAAAATGCACTGGTTACTGTGAAAATTACACTGGCAGTGAAGGGATTAACCACTAGGTGCCTAGCATAGTGATTCTTACTGTAGAGGCCGGGGGGGTGGGCTCTGTGTCACATGACACTAATCTCCGCCCCGAGTACACGGAGTGGAGATCAGTGTCATTCTCACTAGGCATCTCCCCGCTCTATACCTCCGAGAGACGATCGCGGGCATTCCCGTGACAATCGACTTGTGGGGAAGGCGGCAGGGTCGCAAGCGCGCTGCCAGCTGGCGCGATCGTGACTACACGGCAGGCATTTATAGGGCCACGTACAGATACATGATTATGCCTGTCCGTGCCATTCTGCCGACGTATATATACTGTGGGCGTTCCTTAAGCAGTTCATGGCATCTAAGTCTTAGTCCATAGGGTTAAATATTTAGTTGGCCCACCCTTTGCAGCTATAACGGCTTCAACTCTTCTGGGAAGGCTGTCCACAAGGTTTAGGAGGGTGCCTATGGGAATGTTTGACCATTCTTCCAGAAACACGTTTGTGAGGTTAGGCACTGATGTTGGATGAGAAGACCTGGCTCGCAGTCTCTGCTATAATTCATCCCAAAGGTGTTGTATCGGGTTGAGGTCAGGACTCTGTGCAGGCCAGTCAAGTTCCACCACCCCAAACTCGCTCATCCATGTCTGTATGGACCTTGCTTTCTGCACTAAAAATGTGGAAAGGAATGCCTCTGGGATAGTATATATAATATGCAATTGGCAAAGGAGTATATATGAAAAGTAGAAAATGTTTATTGAATATAGTAAACAAAATTAGAACGATAAACAAAAATTATAGAAAAATATTAAAAACGTAGAACTGACATGCAATTGAAGTTGCCACTACACATAATTCCTATATACAGGGCTTTTTTTCAGCAGGAACGTGGGGGAACGCAGTTCCGGCACCTCCAGGACTGAATGTGTGCAATAGGTGCTGGGGGGTCTTGAAGGGTCTGCTGATGCTGGTTGCTGGGGATCTATTGTAGCTGGGGGAGGGGGGGTTCTATTGTTGCTGAGGAAGTCTGTTGTTACTGGTGGGAGATCTATTGTTGGTGGGGTGGGTCTTATGTTCCTTGGGGGGTTAATTATTGCTGGGACAGATCTATTATTGAGGGTGGGGTCTATAGTTGCTGGCTGCTGGAGGGTCTCTTCATGCTGGCTGTGGGCATATCTGTTGTTGCTGCCGGGGGTCGATAGTTGCTGGGGAGTCTATTGTTCCTGGGGGTCTATTTTTTTCTGGGGGATATTTTGCTGCTATTGATTCATTATTGTTGTAGGGAGATCTATTGTTGCTGGAGGTTTTATTGGTGTTTCTGGCTGCAAGGGATCTATTTTACTACTTTTCTTGTTATTATTAATTCATTCCATACAAATTACTTGGCACCAAAAAATTATACTTGGTTCTGTATTCTCTATAAAGGGCAGTACTGGAAGGTGGGCAGGGGGTGGAGCCAAGGGACGGTCCTCGGAGGTGGATAAGGGGAGGAGAAATGGGGTGACGCAGAAATAGGGAGTTCCTGCACCTATTCTCTGAGGGGGGAAAAGCCCTGATCCTATATACTATTCCATATTATTGTCCTAGTCCAAGGATCCTCAAACTATGGCCCTCCAGCTGTTGTGGAACTACACATCCTATGAGGCATTGTAAAACTCTGACATTCACAGACATGACTAGGCATGATGGAAATTGTAGTTCCTGAACAACTGGAGGGCCATAGTTTGAAGACCCCCTGTCCTAGTCCATACTATCCCGGGCGCATTCCTTTCCAAATGTTCAGATTTAAATTGGGATGTGACCAGCACCAATGGAATTGTATATTCACTGGGGTTAGCTTCACTTCATCCTTTTTTGTATATTGCTTTGTGCACTGGACCAAATCATTTGGTGAAGGGGGGCTTATCGTGTGGGGTTGTTTTTCAGGCCCCTTAGTTTCAGTGAAGGAAACACCTAAAGGGGTTGTAAAGGATTTTTTTTTCCCTAAATAGCTTCCTTTACCTTAGTGCAGTCCTCCTTCCCTTACCTCATCCTTCCATTTTGCTTTTAAATGTCCTTTTTTCTTCTGAGAAATCCTCACTTCCTGTTCTTCTGTCTGTAACTCCACACAGTAATGCAAGGCTTTCTCCCTGGTGTGAAGAAAGCCTCTTGAGGGGGCGAGCAGGAGTGTCAGGACGCTCACTAACGCACAGCTCCTTTCTCTATCTGCAAAGTAGAGAGTGTCCTGACTTGCCTGCTCGCCCCTCCCCCCTCGGGAGGCTTTCTTCACACCAGGGAGAAAGCCTTGCATTACTGTGTGGAGTTACAGACAGAAGAACAGGAATTGAGGATTTCTCAGAAGAAATAAGGACATTTAAAAGCAAAATGGAAGGATGAGGAAAGTGAAGGAGGACTGCACTAAGGTAAAGGAAGCTATTTAGGAAAACATTTTTTTACCTTTACAACCCCTTTACATAGCTTTTAATGGTTTGTGTATTTTTCACCAAGAGTTGAAGCCGTTTATAGCTGCAAATGGTGGGCCAACTCAATATTGAACCCTACGGACTGAGACTGGGATGCCATTAAAGTTCATGCGCGTGTTAAGGCAGGTGTCCCAATACTTTTGACGATATAGTGTATTTTGGGCAACATAAGTTGGTAAGTGTAAATCCTTATGTAAGTGGCGGTCTGCACTGTTCAGATCAAGTCACATTGGAGAATACAAACATATGAAGATGGACTGAGGCTTGTACATAAAGAGTTAAAAGTTCTGTGGTTTGTTTGGCTAAATGGACACTTTGTAATATATATTCTCTGCATTGGGACAGTTACACTGAATGGCTTTTGGGATGTTAAAGAGGAGTTCCACCCAAATTTGGAACTTCCTCTTGTTCCACTCCTCACCCCCATACATGCCACATTTGGCATGTAATTTTTTTGGGGGGGGAGTGGGGGCTTCAGTAGGAGTGGGACTTCCTGTCCCACTTCCTGCTTCCGCCGAGGGGCTGGTAAGGCGATTAGGCTTAATCGCCTTATTGCAGCCCCTCCCTGTAGGCGATCACATGGGACACTGACAGGTCCCATGCAATCGCCTCTCCAATTAGCGGCGAGCCGCGCCGCGCGCATGCGCAGTACGGCTCGCGCATGCGCAGTGGGTGCCCGGCCGTGAAGCCGAAGGCTGTCACGGCTGGGTGCCCACAGTGGAGATGGAGACGCCGGCTGGGGAGGGGGGGAGAGGAGCGGAGCCCCGGTCGGCGCGTCGCTGGAACGCTGGACCAGGTAAGTGAGTGTTTATTAAAAGCCAGCAGCTACACTTTTTGTAGCTGCTGACTTTTAATAAACACAATTTTGGCTGGAACACCCCTTTAATGTACTGATATTGTTGGAATTATTTGTTATTTTTTAGGGCTTATCTAAAAGATATTATATTATTTTATCCAGACTGATGTAGACTCTTACTGAGGGGCATCTAGTAAATTTGTATGTGCCGACATCCACTCATTTGGTTTGGGTGATTATTTTAGTATTTTTTGCATGTATAATTATTTATATACTTTTGACACATTTTTGGGACCATTCACATTTATACAGCGATTAGTGCTATAAAACTGCACTGATTACTGTGTAAATGTGACTGACAGGAAAGGGGTTAACACTAGGGGGCACTGAAGGGGTTAAATATGTTCCCTAGTGAGTGATTTTAATCGTAGGGGGAGGGGACTCACAAAGGGAGGAGACCGATCAGTGTTCCTCTGTACTGGGAACACACTTCGGTCTCCTTGGCGGACATCGCGGCCACTGGGTCCCAAGTGATTCTGCGGGCACACGCGCCCCCTAGATGGCTGGGATGCCCAGGACATCATATGAAGTCCACCCAGGATGGGAGATCCCATCTGTGGACGTCATATGACAATGGGTGTGTAGGGAAGTGGTTAAAGGGGTTGTAAAGGTTTGTTTTTTATTTTCTAAATGGGTTCCTTTTAAGCTAGTGCATTGTTGGTTCACTTACCTTTTCCTTCCATTTCCCTTCTAAATATTTTTTTTTGTCTGAATTTCTCACTTCCTGTCTGAATTTCTCACTTCCTGTTCCTCCTCAGTAAGCTGTTCTGGCTGACTAACCCCCAGCCAGAACGGCTCGAATGATGGGGGTAAGCTTTCTGAGGAGTAACAGAAAGTGAGAAATTCAGACAAAGAAAAAAACATTTTTAGAAGGGAAATCGAAGGAAAAGGTACAGTGCCTTGCGAAAGTATTCGGCCCCCTTCAACTTTGCGACCTTTTGCCACAGTTCAGGCTTCAAACATAAAGATATAAAACTGTAATTTTTTCTGAAGAATCAACAACAAGTGGGACACAATCATGAAGTGGAACTAAATATATTGGATATTTCAAACTTTTTTAACAAATAAAAAACTGAAAAATTGGGCATGCAAAATTATTCAGCCCCCTTAAGTTAAAACTTTGTAGCGCCACCTTTTGCTGCGATTACAGCTGTAAGTCGCTTGGGGTATGTCTCTATCAGTTTTGCACATCGAGAGACTGAAATTTTTGCCCATTCCTCCTTGCAAAACAGCTGGAGCTCAGTGAGGTTGGATGGAGAGCGTTTGTGAACAGCAGTTTTCAGTTCTTTCCACGGATTTTCGATTGGATTCAGGTCTGGACTTTGACTTGGCCATTCTAACACCTGGATATGTTTATTTGTGAACCATTCCATTGTAGATTTTGCTTTATGTTTTCGATCATTGTCTTGTTGGAAGACAAATCTCCGTCCCAGTCTCAGGTCTTTTGCAGACTCCATCAGGTTTTCTTCCAGAATGGTCCTGTATTTGGCTCCATCCATCTTCCTATCAATTTTAACCATCTTCCCTGTCCCTGCTGAAGAAAAGCAGGCCCAAACCATGATGCTGCCACCACCATGTTTCACAGTGAGGATGGTGTGTTCAGGGTGATGAGCTGTGTTGCTTTTACGCCAAACATAACGTTTTGCATTGTTGCCAAAAAGTTTGATTTTGGTTTCATCCGACCAGAGCACCTTCTTCCACATGTTTGTCTCTCAGGTGGCTTGTGGCAAACTTTAAACGACACTTTTTATGGATCTCTTTAAGAAATGGCTTTCTTCTTGCCACTCTTCCATAAAGGCCAGATTTGTGCAGTGTACGACTGATTGTTGTCCTATGGACAGAGTCTCCCACCTCAGCTGTAGATCTCTGCAGTTCATCCAGAGTGATCATGGGCCTCTTGGCTGCATCTCTGATCAGTCTTCTCCTTGTATGAGCTGAAAGTTTAGAGGGACGGGCAGGTCTTCGTAGATTTGCAGTGGTCTGATACTCCTTCCATTTCAATATTATCGCTTGCACAGTGCTCCTTGGGATGTTTAAAGCTTGGGAAATCTTTTTGTATCCAAATCCAGCTTTAAACTTCTCCACAACAGTATCTCCGACCTGCCTGGTGTGTTCCTTGTTCTTCATGATGCTCTCTGCGCTTTAAACGGACCTCTGAGACTATCACAGTGCAGGTGCATTTATACGGAGACTTGATTACCCACAGGTGGATTCTATTTATCATCATTAGTCATTTAGGTCAACATTGGATCATTCAGAGATCCTCACTGAACTTATGGAGAGAGTTTGCTGCACTGAAAGTAAAGGGGCTGAATAATTTTGCACGCCCAATTTTTCAGTTTTTTATTTATTAACAAAGTTTGACATATCCAATAAATTTCGTTCCACTTCATGATTGTGTCCCACTTGTTGTTGATTCTTCACAAAAAATTACAGTTTTATATCTTTATGTTTGAAGCCTGAAATGTGGCAAAATGTCGCAAAGTTCAAGGGGGTCGAATACCTTTGCAAGACACTGTAAGTGAGCCAACAATGCACTAGCTTAAAGGAACCTATTTAGAAAAAAAAAAAAAAAAACATTTACAGCCCCTTTAAGGTTTCCTCCATGTTAAAATGTTTGAGAAAGACTGTCTTAAAGGGGTTGTAAAGGTACATTTTTTTTTTCCTAAATAGCTTCCTTTACCTTAGTGCAGTCCTCCTTCACTTACCTCATCCTTCCATTTTGTGTTTTTGTGTTCTTCTGTCTGTAACGCCACACAGTAATGCAAGGCTTTCTCACTGGTGTGGAGTGTCGTGCTCCCCCCTCCCTTAGACTACAATAGAGTCAGGAAGCCCACTAACACACAGCTCCTTTCTCTATCTGCAACGTAGAGAGTGTCCTGACTCTCCTGTAGTCCAAAACGTACGACACTCCACACCAGGGAGAAAGCCTTGCATTACTGTGTGGAGTTAGACAGAAGAACAGGAAGTGAGGATTTCTCAGAAGAAATAAGGACATTTAAAAGCAAAATGGAAGGATGAGGTAAGTGAAGGAGGACTGCACTAAGGAAAGGAAGCTATTTAGGAAAAAAAATTGTACCTTGACAACCCCTTTAAACACTTTTGAGGTTCATTATAACCCCAACTGTAGAAACAGAGTTCTACCGTGTCTTATGTTATCTCAGGACTACAAAATCATTTTAACAACCTATTCTTCTTCCTCTACAGATGCTCCATGTGTTTAACCCACTTCGCAAATCTGGCAGTGACACCTGCCTTTCTCCTGATAATCCTCAAAATTGGAAACGTTTAGCGATCCGAAGAGCCCCTCCTGCTGACAACCCAGACCCATCCTCCCAGAAAGCTCCCGCTATACCCATCCCGGAGGTGCGGGTGGAACGTTCCTATAGTGCCGGTAACTTGGTTTGTGACAGCGATGAAGAGGAGGGGGCGGATGGAAGAAATTTGGGGGTGCCCGGATCCATGTGGAGGACACGGAGTGAATCCCATTTGGACACGGGAGGCAGGGAGGAGCCTCTGGGGGAAAAGGGCAAGTCTAGCAGTGGATGGAGCTTACCGTCACCAAAGACCATGAGGAAGAAGAGAAAGGCTGCAAAAGTTTCAGCAGCAAAACAAAACCTCTTTTCATTTTTTATGGGATCCTTTAAGGTAAGTTTAGGGGTGCTATGCCATTTAAGGAGCCAGAGGTAGACCCCAAAAGTCCACTCCTCTAAATGGTGACACAGACAGAAGGGAGCCATGAGTCCTCCTCCTGCAGGGTGGCACAACTACACTATACTGCCAAAAGTATTGGGACACCTGCCTTTATACGCACATGAACTTTAATGGCATCCTAGTCCTTAGAGTTCAATATTAAGTTGGGCCACCCTTTGCAGCTATAACAGCCTTCTCTCTTCTGGGTATGAGTCTGTCCTCCTGCAGGGTGACGCAGACAGAAGAGAGCTATGAGTCTGTCCTCCTGCAGGGTGATACAGATAGAAGAGGAGCTATGAGTCTGTCCTCCTGCAGGGTGATACAGATAGAAGGGAGCTATGAGTCTGTCCTGCAGGGTGACGCATACAGAAGAGAGCTATGAGTCTGTCCTCCTGCAGTGTGATACATATAGAAGGGAGCTATGAGTCTGTCCTCCTACAGGGTGATACATATAGAAGGGAGCTATGAGTCTGTCCTGCAGGGTGACACATACAGAAGAGAGCTATGAGTCTGTCCTCCTGCAGGGTGATACAGACAGAAGTGAGCTATGAGTCTGTCCTCCTCCTGCAGGGTGATACAGATGGAAGGGGGCTATGAGTCTGTCCTCCTGCAGGGTGATACAGACAGAAGGGAGCTATGAGTCTGTCCTCCTCCTGCAGGGTGATACATATAGAAGGGGGCTATGAGTCTGTCCTCCTACAGGGTGATACAGACAGAAGTGAGCTATGAGTCTGTCCTCCTGCAGGGTGACGCAGACAGAAGGGAGCTACGAGTCTGTCCTCCTGCAGGGTGATACCGACAGAAGGGAGCTATGAGTCTGTCCTCCTGCAGGGTGATACCGACAGAAGGGAGCTAGGAGTCTGTCCTCCTGCAGGGTGATGCAGAAAGAAGGGAGCTAGGAGTCTGAGTCTGAGTCTGTCCTCCTGCAGGGCGATGATGGACTATGAGTCTGTCCTCCTGGAGATACAGACAGAAGGGAGCTATGAGTCTGTCCTCCTCCTGCAGGGCGATACAGATAGAAGGGGGCTATGAGTCTGTCCTCCTACAGGGTGATACAGACAGAAGTGAGCTATGAGTCTGTCCTCCTGCAGGGTGATACCGACAGAAGGGAGCTATGAGTCTGTCCTCCGGCAGGGTGATACCGACAGAAGGGAGCTAGGAGTCTGTCCTCCTGCAGGGTGATGCAGAAAGAAGGGAGCTAGGAGTCTGTCCTCCGCCTGCAGGGTGATACAGACAGAAGGGAGCTATGAGTCTGTCCTCCTGCAGGGTGATACAGACAGAAAGGAGCTATGAGTCTGTCCTCCTACAGGGTGATACATATAGAAGGGAGCTATGAGTCTGTCCTGCAGGGTGACACATACAGAAGAGAGCTATGAGTCTGTCCTCCTGCAGGGTGATACAGACAGAAGTGAGCTATGAGTCTGTCTCCCTGCAGGGTGCTACAGACAGAAGGGAGCTATGAGTCTGTCCTCCTCCTGCAGGGTGATAGAGATGGAAGGGGGCTATGAGTCTTTCCTCCTGCAGGGTGATACAGACAGAAGGGAGCTATGAGTCTGTCCTCCTCCTGCAGGGTGATACAGATAGAAGGGGGCTATGAGTCTGTCCTCCTACAGGGTGATACAGACAGAAGTGAGCTATGAGTCTGTCCTCCTGCAGGGTGCTACAAACAGAATGGAGCTACGAGTCTGTCCTCCTGCAGGGTGACACCGACAGAAGGGAGCTATGAGTCTGTCCTCCTGCAGGGTGGTACAGACAGAAGGGAGCTATGAGTCTGTCCTCCTGCAGGGTGATACAGACAGAAGGGAGCTATGAGTCTGTCCTCCTCCTGCAGGGTGATACAGATAGAAGGGAGCTATGAGTCTGTCCTCCTGCAGGGTGATACAGACAGAAGGGAGCTATGAGTCTGTCCTCCTCCTGCAGGGTGATACAGATAGAAGGGAGCTATGAGTCTGTCCTCCTGCAGGGTGATACAGACTGAAGGTAGCTATGAGTTTGTCCTCCTGCAGGGTGATACAGACAGAAGGGAGCTATGAGTCTGTCCTCCTCCTGCAGGGTGATACAGATAGAAGGGGGCTATGAGTCTGTCCTCCTGCAGGGTGATACAGACAACAGGGAGCTATGAGTCTTTCCTCCTGCAGGGTGATACAGACAGAAGGGGGCTATGAGTCTGTCCTCCTGCAGGGTGATACAGACAGAATAGAGCTATGAGTCTGTCCTCCTCCTGCAGGGTGATACAGATAGAAGGGGGCTATGAGTCTGTCCTCCTGCAGGGTGATACAGACAGAAGGGAGCTATGAGTCTGTCCTCCTCCTGCAGGGTGATAAAAACAGAAGGGAGCTATATAGTGTCCTCCTGCGGGTGATACAGACAGAAGGAAGCTACGAGTCTGTCCTCCTGCAGGGTGATACAGACAGAAGGGAGCTATGAGTCTGTCCTCCTGCAGGTGGAAATATCTGGAGGATGATGGTAATATCTTTTCTCTCCGAAAACATCTCATATATTACTCTGTTTATCTGAGATTCTGTTTGTTCAGTGCTTGCTGCTGAACAGGTAATAGGGGTATTACCATTCTGTTTACTTTGACTCTTTCAGATTACACTGTGATTACAGTATATACCGTATACAATAGGACTAAAAAATACAGAGACGTGTGTTTAATGAGAATGCCTTAAGTCCATATATTGCTGATATCACTCCTATGTGTATTTTAAGATTGACAGAGACTGATTGCTGGGGACAGAAATAGCGCAGGTGCCTGAAGCCATATACAATGTTAGCGAGTCCAGAGGCAGCAATGGGTTTGGGTGCGGTGATTGGTGGCATATTTTCCAGTTCAACCACAATCCTGACATTGTTTCTTCGCAGAAGGAGGAGGTTGGGGAGAAGTTACGGAACAAATTCAAATGTAAAAAACCAAAGCAAGAAAAAATATACAGATGTGTATTTCTGATAGCACAAAGTAAAAGAGATAAAGGAGTCTGATGGTGAAACAAGTTGCATGCAAGTATAACGAGCGGCAGTTCCTAATGTTTGTGTTTTTCGAAACATTTTACACATGAGCAATCTGGCCTTGGGCTTGCTCTTGATGTTGACTTTTAAGGTTCATTTGCATAGAACCTCATTTTTGGGAAATGACACGTATGGATCAATCATCATGGTACCACCCTCAGGGTTGCCACAGACAAGGCCGCACCCCCAGGGTTGCCACAGACAAGGCCGCACCCCCAGGGTTGCCACAGACAAGGCCGCACCCCCAGGGTTGCCACAGACAAGGCCGCACCCCCAGGGTTGCCACAGACAAGGCCGCACCTCCAGGGTTATCGCAGACAAGGCCGCACCCCCAGGGTTGCCACAGACGAGGCCGCACCCCCAGGGTTGCCACAGACGAAGGCCGCACCCCCAGGGTTGCCACAGACGAGGCCGCACCCCCAGGGTTGCCACAGACGAAGGCCGCACCCCCAGGGTTGCCACAGACGAGGCCGCACCCCCAGGGTTGCCACAGACGAGGCCGCACCCCCAGGGTTGCCACAGACGAGGCCGCACCCCCAGGCTTGCCACAGACGAGGCCGCACCCCCAGGCTTGCCACAGACGAGGCCGCACCCCCAGGGTTGTCACAGACGAGGCCGCACCCCCAGGGTTGCCACAGACGAGGCCGCACCCCCTAGGTTGCCACAGACGAGGCCGCACCCCCAGGGTTGTCACAGACGAGGCCGCACCCCCAGGGTTGTCACAGACGAGGCCGCACCCCCAGGGTTGTCACAGACGAGGCCGCACCCCCAGGGTTGTCACAGACGAGGCCGCACCCCCAGGGTTGTCACAGACGAGGCCGCACCCCCAGGGTTGTCACAGACGAGGCCGCACCCCCAGGGTTGTCACAGACGAGGCCGCACCCCCAGAGTTGTCACAGACGAGGCCGCACCCCCAGGGTTGTCACAGACGAGGCCGCACCCCCAGGGTTGTCACAGATGAGGCCGCACCCCCAGGGTTGTCACAGACGAGGCCGCACCCCCAGGGTTGTCACAGACGAGGCCACACCCCCAGGGTTGTCACAGACGAGGCCACACCCCCAGGGTTGTCACAGACGAGGCCGCACCCCCAGGGTTGTCACAGACGAGGCCGCACCCCCAGGGTTGTCACCGGCAGACAGCGCGGTGACGTGGCAGTGACGTTGACGCCGCCACGTCACCACACCAGGAAGTAAAAAACTTCCACGCATGCGTCACATCCATACGACGCTTGTGC
The DNA here is from genome assembly GCA_029574335.1 of Rana kukunoris. Taxonomy (NCBI): domain Eukaryota; kingdom Metazoa; phylum Chordata; class Amphibia; order Anura; family Ranidae; genus Rana; species Rana kukunoris. Next base: position 34,012,331 of record CM056057.1, on the reverse strand, counting down.
GGGCAGATATGTCCGCTGGTTAGTGTACTAACCAGCGGACATATCCGAAGGACATGTCGCCGGCAGACAAACCGCAACCCTCCAGTGTGAAAGCCCTCAGATAGAAAGGAGCGGCTCATTCAGGGCGCATTGCAGGCGCTATTTTTATCGCAATAGCCCCTGCAAAGCGCCTCAGTGTGAAAGCAGCCTTATGGTTAGCATTGCTTCCGAGCATGCGTGTTTGAACTTTGTATTTTTTTATTTCTGACGGACTTGTGTACACACGTTGGGAAAATCTGACGACACACAATTGTTGGCGAAAGATTTTATAGCATGCTATCCTACATTTGTCCGTGGAAAATGCGACAACAATTGTCTGATGGAGCGTACAAACGGTCGGATTTTCCGACAACAGCCTGTCATCGCACAATTCCTGTTGGAAAATCCGATCGTGTGTATGAGGCTTAAAGTCAGACGTGTACTTTATGATATCCATCCTCTTTGTGGAAGACGCAGTCTTCAGAAGAGTTAAAAGGGGAACTTGTGCAATGCAGACACAACCTAAAATTAAACACAGGAACCTTTGTGAAAGCGCGTGTTTGCATAAGGAGTCTGAAGGAGGATATCGAAGATTTACGTGTCGTGTCGCTGGCCAGAGAGGTGTCATTTTTATGAGAGCTGGAAGTGTGAAGAACCTGCATGATGACAGGTGGGCGTGGTCCTGATTGTGAGCCATTAAACTTGTGTCAGGCCTCAGATGAGATCACACATCTAAAGATGTTATGACTGCTAAAACGTCCTTTTTTTAGCACGATAGTGGCATAAATGTGTAGTTCAGATTGCCGGTTGTACGCGCGTGTATGTGGTCAAAAGTATGTGGCTGCCTCTCCTAATGATTGAGTCCGGGTGCTTCTAACTCCAGGCTAAATTCTTCGTATTTTGATTTAGCCGCCCCGAGGCAGTTAAAAAAAAAAGAAGCTGTTCTGGATGCAATATTTGGCTTCAATCTAGAGCTGTCCCTGTAGTGTCTGTTCTTAGACATGCATATTGTGTGTTCAGAGCAAAGTCAGGGCAAACTCATTGGTGCACAACTGATTAAAGCCACTTCATCTAATGTGTTTCAGTGCACTACTGATGTGAGAGGGGAGGGGGGGCTGCAATGGTAAAGAGGGACTCTGAGGACTTTAATGTGAAAGGGGGGGGGGGACTCTGATGTGAAAAAAAGGAAGCCGAAGACTCTGATATGAAAAAGGGGGCTGAGGACTCTAATGTAAAGAGGGGGGCTAAGGACACTCATGTGAAAGTAGGGGGCGAAGACATTAAATGTGAAAGGGGGGTTAAGATTCTAATGTGAGAGGGTGGGGGGGCTAAGAACTCTCATAGTAAGGGGGCGAGGACTCTAATGTGAAAGGGGGTGCTGAGGACTCTGAAGTGAAGGAGGGACAAGTCAAGGACTCTAATGTGAATGGAGGGGGCCGAGAACTTTAATGTGAATAGAGGGGCGCCGAGTACTCTAATGTGAATGGAAGGGCGCCGAGTACTCTGTGAATGGAAGGGCGCTGAGTACTCTGTGAATGGAAGGGCGGCCGAGCACTCTAATGTGAATGGAAGGCGGCCGAGGACTCTAATGTGAATGGAGGGCGGCCGAGGACTTTAATGTGAATGGAGGGACAAGTCCAGGACTCTAATGTGAATGGAAGGGCGCCGAGTACTCTAATGTGAATGGAAGGGCGCCGAGTACTCTAATGTGAATGGAGGGCGGCCGAGGACTCTAATGTGAATGGAGGGCGCCGAGTACTCTAATGTGAATGGAAGGGCGCCGAGTACTCTAATGTGAATGGAAGGGCGCCAAGTACTCTAATGTGAATGGAGGGCGGCCGAGGACTCTAATGTGAATGGAGGGCGGCCGAGGACTCTAATGTGAATGGAGGGCGGCCGAGGACTCTAATGTGAATGGAGGGCGGCCGAGGACTCTAATGTGAATGGAGGGCGGCCGAGGACTCTAATGTGAATGGAGGGCGGCCGAGGACTCTAATGTGAATGGAGGGCGGCCGAGGACTCTAATGTGAATGGAGGGCGGCCGAGGACTCTAATGTGAATGGAGGGCGGCCGAGGACTCTAATGTGAATGGAGGGCGGCCGAGGACTCTAATGTGAATGGAGGGCGGCCGAGGACTCTAATGTGAATGGAGGGCGGCCGAGGACTCTAATGTGAATGGAGGGCGGCCGAGGACTGAGGATTCTAAAAGAAAGGGGTGTGAATGGAGGGGGGGTGGGGTGAGGACCAGGAAAGAGGGACTCTAATGTGACTCTGATGGAAAATGGGGGAGTGAGGTCCGAGGAAAATGGGGGAGTGAGGTCTCTGATGTGAAAATGGGGGAGTGAGGTCTCTGATGTGAAAATGGGGGAGTGAGGTCTCTGATGTGAGTTCTCTGTTGAAAATTGATTGGGGGGAGGCTGAGTAAAAAAAGGGAAGCTCTGATGTAAAAGGAGGAGGGGGGAATTTAAATGTGAAAGGGGAGTGAAGATTCTGAGGTCGCTGATGTGAAAGGAGGGGGTACTGAGGATTCTGATGTGAAAGAAAGGGGTGGAGGACTCCGATGTTAAAGGGTGAGGCAAGGAGGGGGGCTCTGATGGGGCGAAGACATGAAAGGGGGGTTAAGATTCGTGGGGTGAGCATAGTAAGGGGGCTGCAATGTGAAAGAGGGACGTGAATGGAGGGCGGCCGAGGACTGAGGACTTTAATGTTAAAGGGGGGGACTCTGATGTGAAAAGGGGGGAGTGAGGTCTCTGATGTGAAAAAAAGGGAAGCCGAAGACTCTGATATGAAAAAGGGGGGCTAAGGACACTGATGTGAAAGTAGGGGGCGAGGACTTTAAATGTGAAAGGGGAGTGAAGATTCTAATGAGAGAGGGTGGGGGGGACTAAGAACTCTGATAGTAAGGGGCGAAGACTCTAATGTGAAAGGGGGGTGCTGAGGACTCTGATGTTAATCGAGGGGCAAGCCGAGGACTCTGATGTGAATTGAGGGGGGCCGAGGACTCTGATGTGAAAGGGGGACTTCAAGGTCTCTTATGGGAAATGGGGGGCTGAGAACGAAGTTGTGAAATGGAGGGTACTGAGGATCCTGATGTGATGGGGACCCCATCTTAGGCTGGGGTGCTTCAAGATTTTGCGGATTTTTAAAGGGTGCCATGACTAAAAAAAGATTGAGAAGCATTGCCCTGGGGCAGGACTACAGAACACCTCCCTCTATCCAAGTGTCCACATCATGGGGGAGGTGTTTTGTAGCCCACTGAGAATGTAAACACATCAATTTTAACTGTGGTACATTTAACAGCCAAAAGGGAGCCAATAAGTCTGTAGTTTGGGGTTTACATACCCTGTAATAGTTGGTCTCTGTAGAATGGTGCGTCAGCAACCTTTCCCTGGGTCGTTATCGTTATTATTAATATTCATCTTCATTTTCTGCTTTTTTTAAAGCAACAAATTCCTCCAGAAACAGAACTGTTTTCTCTCAGCTCACTAATGAGCACAAAACGCAGAACATAACAGACTGGCATTTCATGTGTTTTTTTTGTACCGTCATATTGCACGCAGCTCGCCTTTAACGTTTGCCAGATCTGAATCCCGGCAACTCCTTCCAATCTGGCAGCGACCATCTTTACAGATCCTGCATCTGTTACCAAGGTAACTGATGGGGGTGATGGTGGGCAGAGAGCCCTGTACACAAAATCCTGTGTGTAGAGGGGAGTCTGGAGCCTTGGCCGTTGCGTTGTCCGCGTTCAATTCCTGGCAGGTGTGGATTTTCAGGTCAGAAGTGTATGAACACCGAGGGAAAGCGTTGTCATTTTTCATGAGGTAAATCTAAATGGGTGACGTCTAATTTTCTAAAGCACGGGGTATCGGACAGTCGCCTTTTTTTTTTTTCCCTCATGATATTCTGTTGCCACTTGTTTTGCACCTCAGTGCTGCGCATCTCCTCTGGCCTGTCAGACACTTCCTGTCTGTATGCACTCACTCCAGTTTTGGCTGGACCAGCTTAAAGGGGTGTTCCAGCCTGTTTTTAAGTTTATTAAAAGTCAGCAGCTACAAAAAGTGTAGCTGCTGGCTTTTAATAAAAAGACACTTACATGCTCCACGGTTCCAGCGACGCGCCGGCTGGGGCTCCGCTTAGGGTTGCCACCTCATCCCTTTAAACCCGAACACATATGAATTACACAGGTTCTGAGGCTAATTTAATACAGATAAGGTACCAAGTGAGTTTAATTACCACCCTTCAGCCACAGAACCTTGTAATCAATATGTGTTCTAGTGTGGCAACCCTAGCACCCGGCCCTCTTCATTCCTAGTGTGGGCACCCGGCAGTGACAGCTTTCAGCTTCACGGCCAGGCACCCACTGCGCATGCGCGAGCGGTGCGGCGCCGTCCGATAGACAGGCGATCGCCTACAGGGAGGGGCTGCACTAGGGCGAAGGAGTGGGACAGGAAGTCCCACTCCTTCTGAAGCCCCCACCCCCCCCCCCCAAAAAAATTACATGCCAAATGTGGCATGTAAGGGGGCAAGGAGTGGATTAAGCGGAAGTTCCATTTTTGGGTGGAACTCCTCTTTAAAGTTCATGTTTACAGAAAAAACTGCAGATAAGGGATCGATAAGGGAACGTCTGTAGACAAGCCGTGTAGCTTTCACCAAAGTTGAATAATGCCCTTTGCTATAGGTGTAGACCAGGGGTGTCCAAACTTTTTTCAAAGAGGGCCAGATTTGATGAAGTGAACATGTTTGAGGGCCGAACATTTTTCCCAACATTCTTTGAACTACGGTTGTCCCGATACCGAAACCAGTATCGGTATCGGGACCGATACCAAGTATTTGTGGGAGTACTTGTACCGCAAATACCCCCGATACCTAAATAGAATACTCCCCCCCCCGCATCGAAAGCCGCCGCCGCATGGGTTAAACAGTGTGCGGGAACATCACAGCTTTTATTTGAATATCTGTAGTGTTCCCGCTGCGTATAGACACTCCCCCTTGCTCAGGATTGGATGGGTGATCATGATCTGTCCAATCCCGAGCAAGGGGGAGTGTCTATACGTGCGGGCAAAACAGCTATTCAAATGAATGCTGTGATGTTCTCCGTGCGGCGGCTAGGTATAAGGGACATGGCTGGAGGGACATGGCTGGAGGGACACATTTAAAGTATCGGTATTCGGTATGGGCGACTACTTGAAAAAAAGTATCGGTACTTGTACTCGGGTCCTAAAAAAGTGGTATCGGGACAACCCTACTTTGAACCATTAAAATGAAATGCAAATTAACAAATACGCTGCCCAACAAGAATTCTCTTGCCTTTATGGCTGTGTGTGGTAAAATCAAATAAACTGTGAAGCAAAATAAGGGTCACTGCCCACGAGTGCAGCCTCCCCAGTGCCACGAGTGCAGCCTCCCCAGTGCCACGAGTGCAGCCTCCCCAGTGCCACGAGTGCAGCCTCCCCAGTGCCACGAGTGCAGCCTCCCCAGTGTCACGAGTGCAGCCTCTGAATACAGCCTCACAAGTGCCATGAATGCAGCCTCACTGTTGCCATGAGTGCAGCCTGATCCATGCCCATCTGCAGTCCAGGGAGGACAGAGAGGGGGAAGGGACGAGCGCAAACAGATTACATACAGGAGAATCTCCTGTTTGCTCGGCAGCCTCTTTAATACAATGTCCTTCCTCCTATTTTAGATAGAACAGTCGTCCAATGTCAGCCCAGAGATGGGACTTCCTATTACAAATGCCGCCGAGTAAACAGGAGATTCTCCTGTATGTAATCTGACAGGACTCGTCCGGCCCCCTCCCTGTCCCCTCTGAGGCTGCCAGAATGATAAATACAATATATCCCCGGTGGTGCTCAGGGATTCATTGGGGGCCACAAAAGATATATATATTAGGTTGACCAGACATCCCCAGTTTCAGGGGACAGTCCCCTGATTGAGGGCACTGTCCCCGGACCAAGTCTGTCCCTGGTTCTGTCCCCAGATTGGATTTAATAGGGGGCAGGGGCAATTTCAAAGATAATCAGTGCAGAATTAAAATAAAAAAACTAGAATTACACACCCCCACTCCACCGTGCCTACTAGCTTAGGGGTGTATTTTTCCCATCATCTGTGCCCCTTTGTGATGATCATGTGCTGGTCGGAGTGGAGGGAATATTTCTTCAGTTTCAGGCGCATGCCCGTTCAGCTTCGCTCGCATGTTCTTCTGCCTTGGCTCAAATCCTGGGCAGCCACCTGCCTGTCTCCTTGCCTTCCCTGTTGGAATGATCTTCCTCTGCTCCCCATCCAGTAGGAGCCGGGGCCCGGAGAGTAAGACTTGAGAGGCTGTGAGGCGGGCGGCAATGGGCAGAGAGTCGCTGATTGTTGTCATTACTAGTAAAGAAAAAATATGTCCCCGGATTTATTTTAAAAATCTGGTCACCTTAATATATATCCAAGTTACCAGTGGGGCCGCATTAAACTGGAACGAGGGCCGCACTTTGGACATGCCTAGTGTAGACCATTTAAGTATCCTATGAAGCCTGACTGGAATACTCCCAGGCCCCTAGGGGCGGACTGACCATTCGGCACTGCCAAGGGCCCCATTAGGGTTGTCAGCCTCAGCCTGCTCGTATTCCTGTGCGATTCCTGGTGTGAACGGAATCCAAAAACAAATGAGCACGCGCCGTGTCTCATGCCTCCATGATGCCGCCTTTTTCTGCTCTCCTCAAATCCTGAAGCTGCACCAACAAAATGGTTGCCGGGCTTCTGTTTTATTAACCCCCCCCAAACAATTGTGTTAAAAAAAGAGGAATGCCAAGTGCGGTTATTAGAGCGAAGTGCTATAAAAAGAAAATAGTTTGGCAGATTTCTCGGCAACCCGTCTCATTATTGGATAAATTTAGTCTGTATTTTTATGGAGCTGTAGGCTAGAAATGGCAGGAGGCCGGGGGCTGAGGCGGGATGGTGGCGCTGTGAGGGGAAAGCAGCGAAGGCCTCTGAAATTTTATAGAAATTTGTGTACAATAGCTGAATGAAGGATGTTTGGGGTCTTAAGATGTGACCCATTGTTTCCTGTCGCCTCCTCTCCAATCCCTATCCCTCCTAACACAGCTGCTTTCCCATAACCCCCTGACATATAACCTTTTTATTTGTAGGTCAGATTTATAGACTTTTTTTTTTTACAAAAACACGCAAACAAACTAGAAAAAAATCCTTGTTTTCCTCTTATTTAACCACTTCAATACCAGGCATTTTCACCCCTTCCTGCCCAGGCCAATTTTCAACTTTCAGCGCTGTCACGCTTTAAATGACAATTGCGTGGTCGTGCGACGTGGCTCCCAAACAAAATTGACGTCCTTTTTTCCCCACAAATAGAGATTTCTTTTGGTGATATTTGATCGCCTCTGCAGTTTTTATTTTTTTGCGCTACAAACAAGACTGAGAATTTTGAAAAAAATACACTGGGCCAGATTCAGGTAGATGGGAGCATCTTTGCTCTGGAGTAACGCATCTCATTTGCGTTACGCTGCTGAAATTTTAGCAGCAAGTGCTGTTATTCATGAAGCACTTGCTCCTAAAGTTGCGGCAGCGCATCGCAAATGAGCCGGCGGAATTCAAATTGGGCGGGTACGGGGCGTGTAGTATTCTAACTAAGCGCGATCCCGCCGCCAACGTACTGCGCATGCGTCGAGTGTCCAAACATCCCCGTGCGCATGCTCCAAATTCTGTGAATGAACGTCAATGACGTCACATTCCCATTCATGAACTTTTTACGCAAGCGACGTGATTTTTTTTTTTCCCGACGCGATGACGACGCCTATACCTAACATAGGATATTCCAACCCCATGTAGGTATATCTTCGCGCCGCGTATCCTGTCCGGAAACGTCGTACCGTCATTGCGTCGCGCCGGAATTCGATCGTGAATTGCCGATTTCCGCTCATTAACATATTTTTTGAGCGTAAATCGGCGGGAACGCCCCCGGCGCCATTTTTAAGTTGAAGTAACGATGCGATGGCGAAACTCTGTTACGCTGCTCGCATCGGAGCTTCAACCCGGCGTTTCTTGTTTTCTGGTTACAGAAAACAGAAACGCCGGTTCAAAGTCAGTTAGGCTGGCGGATCACTGGATCCGCCAGCCTAACTGTTCCTGAATCTGGCCCACTATGTTTTACTATAATAAATATCCCAATTTAAAAAAAATATATATTTTTTTTTTTCTCAGTTTAGGCCGATTATGTATTCTTCGACATATTTTGGTCAAAAAAAAAAAAAAAATCGCAATAAGCATTTGATTGGTTAACGCCTACAAAATAGGGGATAGATTTGACTTTTTTTTACTGGTAATAGCGGCGAGCTGCGATTTTTGTCAGGACTGCGATATTGCAGCGGACATATCGGACATTTTTTACACTATTTTGGGACCATTCACATTTATACAGCGAACAGTGCTATAAATTTGCACTGATTACTGTGTAAATGTGACTGGCAGGAAAGGGTTGACACTAGGGCGCGACCAAGGGGTTAATGTGTTCCCTAGGGAGTGATTCTTACTGTGGGGGGAGGGGACTGACTGGGGGAGGTGACCGATCGGTGTCCCTCTGTACAAGGGACACACCATTGGTCTCCTCTCCCCGACAGGATGTGGATCTCTGTGTTTACACACAGAGATCCACGTCCCTGGCTCTGTGACGAACAGTCGCGGGTACCCGGCAGACATTGCGGCCTCCTGGCACACGCATCGGGTCCCCAGTGATGGGGCGGGCGTGCACGCTCCACACTGTGGGATTACCAGGACGTCATATGATGGCCGCCCGGATTGATGAAGGGTTCCTGCGGCCGTCATTTGACAATGTGCCGGGCGGGAAGCGGTTAAGATGGATTTGAATGTATTGGGGCGCATTCACACATTATCGGCAGTGATCTGCATTAATCAGCGCAGGCTCAACACTGTGATATATTTATTGTGATTTTGCTTCAATAAAGAGTTTAACCACTTCCATACCAGGCACTTGCGCACCTTCCTGTCCAGGCCAATTTTCAGCTTTCAGCGATGTCGCAATTTGAATGACAGTTGCGCGGTCATGCTACACTGTACCCAAACAAATTTTTTATCATTTTGTTCCCACAAATAGAGCTTTCTTTTTGTGGTATTTTATCACCGCTGCGATTTGTATTTTTTTTGCAACAAATAAAAAAAGAGCGAACATTTTGAAACAAAATACGTTTTTCTTTGTTTCTGATAATTTATTTTGTAAATAAGTACCCTTTCTTCAATGATGGGCACTAATATGGCTGCACTGATGGGCACTAGTGTTGCTCACGAATATTCGTATTGCGAATATTCGGCTCGAATATGGCATATTCGAGTATTCGCGATATATTCCGAATTTCGCTGTGAATATTCGCTATTTCGAATATTCATATTTTTTCTATTTTTTTTTTTAGAACAGATCACATCCTAGAGATCCCCATCGACGTCTAAAAGCATTGCTGGTATGATTAGAGACCTTGGGCCGAGTAGCTGCAGCGATCATTTTATATTGCCGATAAATCGCAATGCGATTATTCGGCAATAGCGATATCGCGCGATTATTTTCGAGAAATTCGCAATATTGTTTTTAGCTAAAATAACACATATATTCGATGTGTTACTGTCGAAATTCCGCAATAAATTTCTCATTCGCATTTTTGCGAAATTACGATAAAATATCAAGAATATTCTGAGCCAATCAGAGTGCTCCATTCCGCATTTCTCGAAATTTCGCAATTATTTTGTATTATAAAATATCACGAATATTCTGAGCCAATCAGAGTGCTCCTTCCGCATTTCTCGAATATTCGCAATTATTTTGTATTATAAAATATCAAGAATATTCTGAGCCAATCAGAGTGCTCCTTCCGCATTTGCCGAATATTCGCAATTATTATGTATTGTAATATATCACAAATATTCTGAGCCAATCAGAGTGCTCCTTCCGCATTTGCCGAATATTCGCAATTATTTTGTATTGTAATATATCAAGAATATTCTGAGCCAATCAGAGTGCTCCTTCCGCATTTGCCGAATATTCGCAATTATTTTATATTGTAATATATCACGAATATTCTGAGCCAATCAGAGTGCTCCATTCCGCATTTCTCGAATATTCGCAATTATTTTGTATTATAAAATATCACGAATATTCTGAGCCAATCAGAGTGCTCCTTCCGCATTTCTAGAAATTTCGCATTCGCAATAGCGAAATTTCGCAATCATTTCATTTCCAAAAAATATCACGAATATTCGTATTTAGCGAATATATCTAGAATATTCGACTATATATTCGAGATATATCGCGAAATCGAATATGGCATATTCTGCTCAACACTAATGGGCACTGAACAATCAGCACAAACCCCCCCCTGTCAGGAGAGCCGCCGATCAGCTCTCCTCTACTCACCTCTCTCAGATGCGAGTGGCCGATCAACGGCTCTTCCTGTTTACATCGTGATCAGCCGTGATTGGACAGTTGGCAGTTCGCACTGCGATATGCGAACCGATCGTGGGGTGTAATTAACCTTGCATTGACACACGCAGATGTCAGTGTGAACCGCAGGCAGGTGACGTGCACTGGAATCGCGCTGGTTCCCGCATCGCATATAGGTGAACCAGGACTCCAGCAAACAGTCGGTTAAAGCGGTGGTTCACCCTAAATATACTATGTCCCATGTGATCCAGCATACTGGCGTCAGCGCCAGTATGCTGTTTTTTTTTTTTTATTGGTCCACTTACTGTGTAATCCTTAATTTTCATTTAGGATTCAGGTATTTCCGGCGCAATACGGCGCCTGCGCACAGACCTAGGAGCTGACTGCGCAGGCGCCGTATTTCTCCGAGTCTTATTTCGGCTTTTTTCAGAGGGCGTGACGCGCTATAGCCAGTATGCTGGATCACATGGGACATAGTATATTTAGGGTGAACCACCGCTTTAAAAATATCAGGCGGTGAACTTGCTTTATACCCTTGACCACCACAACGTTTATAAACATACTTTGGTAGACAAGGGGTTAAATAAAAAAAAGGGAACGTTTGCAACCAAGTTGATGATGACTTTTAGGATAAGTGAAAATAGACGGTGATGAGTAATCTGCTGCTGGAGCCCCCACACATCCGATGGCGGATAGGAGGATGAACTCCTGTTTTGGCAGGCTCAGGATAGGTACCGCAAATATATATAGCCCTTGGCTTCATTACGCTGCAGGAATTGAGATCATATCTTGTCTTCCAATGTTCTGTACATCCAGATCCAGCTTGGAATGTGGCCGGGTGACTTTTCCCGGGTAATGACTTATGCGAAGCAAGCAACAGAGCGACGTGTGAAGAGGCTTCATGTCTGACATAGAGAAGGCGCGGATTATAGTTGCGTCATGTAAGGAAACAAAAGAATTGGGGAGCGGTTGAAATTTCAGGATTACGTGTAAAATGGCACCTCCAAAAAAAATAAAGAAATTTGATATAAACTTAAAAGGGTTGTAAAGCTAAAAAAAAAAAATCCCCCCCTAAATAGCTTCCTTTACCTTAGTGCAGTCCTCCTTCACTTACCTCATCCTTCCATTTTGCTTTTAAATGTCCTTATTTCTTCTGAGAAATCCTCTTTTCCTGTTCTTCTGTCTGTAACTCCACACAGAAATGCAAGGCTTTCTCCCTGGTGTGGAGTGTTGTGCTCGCCCCCTCCCTTGGACTACAGGGGAGTCGGGACGCTCTCTACGTTGCATATAGAGAAAGGAGCTGTGTGTTAGTGGGTGTCCTGACTCTCCTGTAGTCCAAGGGAGGGGGCGAGCACGACACTCCACACCAGAGAGAAAGCCTTGCATTACTGTGTGGAGTTAGACAGAAGAACAGGAAGTGAGGATTTCTCAGAAGAAATAAGGACATTTAAAAGCAAAATGGAAGGATGAGGTAAGTGAAGGAGGACTGCACTAAGGTAAAGGAAGCTATTTAGGGGAAAAAAATTGTACCTTTACAACCCCTTGTAATGTTGAACTAAACAAAATGAAAAATATCAAAATGAATAGCCCATTAAAAGATACTTGCCTTAAATCAGAGGTCGGCAACCTGTAGATAGCGGTCTGGGCTTGCTGACCCGACATCCCAGAGCATCGGAGTGCATTGTAGTGGTACTATTTGTAAGGTTTGAACTGTAGTTGTAGTTGACTGCTATTAGACCCCTTTCACACTTTTAACGACCACCCACTGTATATATACGTCGGCATTTTAAAGATGATATCTCCATAATGGCAGCAGCTGCTGCCATAACCGAGGTGTCCATCTTTTCAGCGGGCGGTCTAGTTTACAATAATGGTGATCTCAGCAGCAGATTCGCTCCCGCTCTTCCGCGTCCTCCGCCGCTTATCAGAGCCATCGGTAGCGGCGGAGGCCATTGGTCCTGTGTCCTGTTAGGTATGGATACGAGTGAGCGCAAGATGGCCCCCACACGTCTCCATACCATAGCAGGGCGAAAGCGACGTCAAAACTTCACTTACGCCCATAGCTCTTAAAGGGCCATTTTTTTGTTGTCCTTTTTTTTAAATGACAATTTTTTTATTTTATTGTACTGCATTTAAGTCCAAATGTGAGATCTGTGGTCTTTTTGTGGTGGGTCTGTTATCCGGAGCTCAGTGGGTGGAGTCGTGATGTCTGTAGACTTCCTGCCCACCTCTATACTCCCCTTGTCAAAATGCATTTTCTCCTGTGTATTTCCTATAATGAACGTCTGCTATGATCGCTAAGATCTAGTGAAAACCCAGAAAAGTCACCACATGACTTCAGCATGACCAAATATTGCTGAGGTGTGGAGCAGCCAATCCTGGGAGAGCTGGAGAAGAAAGGAAGAGGGGATCTGAAGTACACAGAATATCTCTTAGGCCGCGTACACACGAGGGGATATGTGCGCTGAAAACGGTCCGATGGACCGTTTCAGCAGACATCTCCGCTCGTGTGTATGGGCTAGCGGACAGATTTCTCTATCCGACAGATTTCAAAGCAAGCTTTGAAATCTATCCGGTGGGAATCTGTCCGCCCGACATGTCTGCTGGTTAGTACACTTACCAGCAGACATGTCGTCCCCCACCGCCGCCGCGCCGCCGCCGAATGGATTCGGCGCATGCGCGGAAGTGTTTTACTTCCTGGTGCGGTGACGTGGCGGTGACGTGGCGGCGTCAACGTCACCGCCGCGTCACCGCGCCGTCCGGCGGCGGGGAATTTGATCCGATGGTGTGTACACGCCATCGGATCAAACTCCCGATCGGACATATCCGATGGAAATGGTCCGCGGACCGTTTTCATCGGATATGTCCGATGGTGTGTACGCGGTCTTAGGCTTGTGCATGAGATGTAAATCACCTGTCACTCACAGCAAGGGGGAAGAACTGACTTCCATTCCTGTGTCTGTTTTTATCATACTGAAAAAAAGAAAAAGGGGGGTCTAGCCTATAATAAGGCATACCTCAAGGTAAAATGAATATCTGCTAAACGTACACCATTTTCTTTTTTTTCTATAAACATAACAAACATGTTATACCAGTGATGGCGAACCTTGGCACCCCAGATGTTTTGGAACTACATTTCCCATGATTCTTTTGTACTCTGTAGTGTAGCTGAGCATCATGGGAAATGTAGTTTCCAAAACATCTGGGGTGCGAAGGTTTGCCATTACTGTATTTATACTTACCTGCTCTGTGCAGTGGTTTTGCACAGAACAGCCCAGATCCTTCTTTTCTTGGGTCCCTCTTCGAAGCTCCTGTCCCCCTCCCTCCTGTCAAGTTCCCCCACAGCAAACAGCTTGCTGTGGGGGCACTCGAGCTGCAGCTCCATGTGTCCATTCAGGCACGGAGCCCCGGTTTGGCCCCGCCTCCTCTCTTCTGGTTGGCTAACTAACTTTAATTGACAGCAGTAGGAGCCAATGGTGCCGCTGCTGTGTCTCAGCCAATCGGAAAGGGAGCGTCCCGGACGGACAAGGCACTCGTGGACATCACTGCATAGAGATGGGGCTCAGGTGAATATTAGGGGGTGCTCGGGCTGCTGCTGCACACATGCTGGTGTTTTTTTAATCTTAATGGATACAATGCATTAAGAAAAAAAAACCTTCTTGCTTTACATTCACTTTAACTCCAAGGAGGTGCATGACCTGGGTTTATCGCTGTCATTTACATCTGAGGCCCTGTACACACGATCAGACCGGACCGATGAGAATGGTCCGACGGACCGTTTTAATCGGGTCACTGCTGAAGTGCCCTGATGGTCTGATGTGCGTACACACCATCAGTCCGAAATCCGATCGGGTCAGAACGCGGTGACGTAGAACATAACAACGTGCTGAAAAAACTAAGTTCAATGCTTCCAAGCATGCGTCGACTTGATTCTGAGCATGCGCGGGCTTTTGGTCCGATGCTTTTGCGTACTAACCATCGTTTTGGTCCAATGGACAACGGTCCAATGGGCCGTACACATGATCGGACCGGTCTGATCGCGTGTACGCGGCCTGAGAGTTTTATTGCACCCTCAAGACGGCTATCGCTGTATTTCCAGGAGCCCCACGCTAATGCTTCAGGTCTAAGCCTTTTTCAACATTAGGGTCGGAGCAGTTGCTATGCCGGCCCCTCCCCCCTACTCCTGCCTAATCACAGAAGCCTTTGCATTATGTGAGTTCATTCACAAAATACAAAGGCTTCTTTAATTGGGCAGTAAAGGGGAGGGCATAGCTGCTATGCCTTTCCCTCCCCACCTCCTGCCCAATCACAGAAGCATTTTGTATTATGTGAGCTCATTCACAAAATACAAAGGCTTCTTTGAATGGGCAGCAGAGGGGAGAGGTAGGCATAGTTTCTCTGTGTGCCTCTCTCACAGCCCCGAATGTCAGTGTATGCTCCGGCAGAGCCATAAAACCTGTCAGATATAAAAGACATGAGTTAAGGAGATGTCATGCACCTTCTTGGCCTTAACTCATAGTGTGTCTACACTTTTTACAAAGCGTCTGAATTCCCGGAATTAAACTTTACATCTTTCCAGAATAAAAAAATGTGTCGAGAGCTCTTAAAAACGGACCCTTCGTGAAAAAACGGAAGGTCCATTTCCCTGCCAGAGCTTCTGCAAACTTTTGCCATTACTGTAAAATAAAGTATTTTATTCCGTGACTGTTGCGTGATGCATTTTGTCATGGAGATTTGTGCTCAGTACACATCGATATCAAATACTTAGTTTTAAGTGGGTGATAAAAGACCAAAAATGCTCTGCACTCCCGCTAACCCCTTCTTATCACTTTTCCCTTTTGCAGTCGCTGGCCTCAAGTGTGGAGACAGATATAGGATCCGTCTGTGAAACTGACAGAGCACCAAGGCACAAAAAGAAGGAGTGAGTATCGGGATGAGTTCTCTATTCCCCCACATGTGTGGGGTTTGTCTAAGATTTATAGATTTCTAACCACACCATTGGGCCTCGGTTT
The DNA here is from genome assembly GCA_029574335.1 of Rana kukunoris. NCBI lineage: Eukaryota > Metazoa > Chordata > Amphibia > Anura > Ranidae > Rana > Rana kukunoris. The sequence continues at coordinate 33,996,857 of CM056057.1, read as the reverse complement.
AATGGGCTTTTGGAGGAAACATTTGATGAAATCCCTATAAAAAATGTTTATGAGGGTTGTATGATGCTTCGTTACCCAGTACCCACATCCCAAACTGTTCAATGAGGAATGACACCATAATAATAATTATTTTATGGGACATTGATACCAAATCAATCCAAAACTGTATTTATTATTTAAATTCAGGATGTACACTATATTACCAAAAGTATTGGGACACCTGCCTTTACAAGCACATGAACTTTAATGGCATCTCAGTTTTAGTCCGTAGGGTTCAATATTGAGTTGGCCCACCCTTTGCAGCTATAACAGCTTCAACTCTTCTGGGAAGGCCGTCCACAAGGTTTAGGAGTGTCTATGGGAATGTTTGACCATTCTTCCAGGTTTGTGAAGGCACTTTTGTGAAGGCCTGGCTCGCACGCACATCAGGTGTTCTACAGGTTGAGGTGCAACACACCACTTTTAATGTCAGCGTGTACTCTGTCCGATGAAAACGGTCCCCAAACTGTCCCACAAAGGACATGTTTCCAAAATCGGACATGGCCGCGTCACACGATGATCGTGTGTACAGGTTTTCCAGCCAAAAGTTAAGGTCGCGTCGTCGGACACACGACCAAAATCCTGCGCAGTCCATCCGTCCGAAGTTTTTTCATCACGTCGTTGTGTTCTACCGTTTTCCGAGGGAATATCGACCAACACACCACTTCAGTTAAAAGAGTTGTAAAGGAAAACATTTTTTATCGGTTAAAAGAGTTGTAAAGGAAAACATTTTTTTTCCTAAAATGAATGTCTGCAAGGTAGACAGACAGAATAGTGTAATGATTCTGTTAAAAAACTAGTAAATACCTATTAAATTCCTTCATCTATATCACTTCTGGCGTTCTAGTTTCTGTTCTCTCATTCACTTCCTGGTTTGCGGCACTCGTTCATGTAAGAACTACATTTCCCAGTATGAATTGCAGCACGCCCAGTAATTCACACCTCCTTGAAGTCTCTTAACACGTAGAGAGCGTCCTGCCACACAGATGTAGTTCCCAGGAGGGGGCGAGCACGTTACTGACCACCGCAGTAAAGTCTCCCTTCACGGTGGTCAGTAAAATCAGACAAGCAGGAACTGAACAGAACAGAGAAGAAATAGAGCAACTTCTGAACAAAAACAAACAATGAGGAAGTGAAAAGAGGAATGTCTTCAGGTAAAGGATGCTTATTATGAAAAAAATGTTTTTCCTTTACAACCCCTTTAACCGATGAAGCTGACTGATGGTCTGATGTGCCTACACACCATCGGTTAAAAAATGGATCATGTCAGAACGCGGTGACGTAAAGCACAACGACGTGCTAAAAATAAGTTTAATGCTTCCAAGCATGCGTCGACTTGATTCTGAGCATGTGCGGCTTTTTAACCAATGCTTTTACATACTAACGTTTGGTTTTGACCTATCGGTTAGGCGTCCATCGGTTCAATTTTAAAGCAAGTTCTCTTTTTTTTGACCGAAGGATAACTGACCGATGGGGCCCACACACGATGGTTTGGACCGATTAAACGGACCTTCCGTCCGTTTTCATCGGTTTTGACTGATCATGTATACGCGGCCTAAGAGTTCCCTTCACTGGAACTAAGGGGCCAAGCCCAACCCCTGAAAAATAACCCCACACCATAATCCCGCTTCACCGTATGATTTGGACCAGTGCACAAAGCAGGAACAGGACAATGTCGGCCAGTATCTGGCAGAAAACCGAACACTGGAGGGAGGGGGAAATGTAGAGGCAGAACTAAATACCCTCCCAGTGGCTGGGAGTTGCCTGCTGGTGGACACTGCTCTGGGAAGGGCCACCAGCAGGTGATCCAGGTCCTGACACACGGACTGCCACCCTTAAAGGGACATTAAAGGTTCCCGTGTTTTAAAAAAAATAAATAAACATGTTATACTTACCTCCACTGTAAAGCCCCGTACACACGGCCGAGGTTCTCGGCAGAAACCAGCGAGGACCTCTCAGCGAGCCCCGCCCGTCGGGAAACCCGACGAGCAAATAGAGAACAGGTTCTCTATTTGCTCGACGGCCCGTTGGGATGAATGACTGGTTGCCTTTCCCGACGGGCGGGTCGCCGATTCTGACGGCCGGCAGAGAACCTCGACGGGCGGAACGATGTGTTCCGCCCGTCGAGGTTCTCTGCCGTGTGTACAGGGCCTTTGGCTCGTTTTGCACACAGTGGCCCCGATCCTGGTCTTCTGGGGTTCCTCGGTGGCTGTCTTGGCTCCTCCCCGCAAAAGAACTTACCCCCTTCATTGGAGCTCTCTGTCATGAGGGTTGGTTCTTGCAGGCACTTTGCAGGGACACAAAATCCATCACTTCCCCTCCCCCTGTCAGAAATAAGCTTTGCCTTGTTTAGATAGGCAGAGCTTTGTTCTGTGTTTCTGCCCGACGATCAGCGGGTGCCAGCAGACATTCAGTGGCCAGCACCATCAGCTTCTTTCTGTGAGTTATCACAGCAGAAGTGGCCTTGCCGGTGGCACGCACGCCCTCTAGGCAGAAGTTCAGAATCGTATATACGTGATTTTGCGCAGGAGGGCCACCTTGTAGCAGTATGTCTTCTATGGGCCAAATAAACAATGAGTCTCAGTGCATGCCCCTATATAATGTGACATGTCAGAAATTGGAGAATTCTTACTTGCGACATATCTTGGGAAGGTTGCGACTTATGTGCTATGTAATTGTAAAGCTTGCATATGTTTTTCTCACCATGCTCCACCGATAGTTTATCAGGCCCGGGGTGTTTGACAAACGTTTGCAGAGTGAGCTGTAAAAGGTCTTTGGGCTTTTTAATTCCCCCAGAGACTGCTTTTTACTGAACAGTGTTTGCAATGTTGTCTCCAAAGCTTCACAAACATTAACAAGAACACCATGAACACTGGCAAGACGTGTCAACATTGCCAGCGTTCTGAGAAGTGCTAGGCCAGGTTTGAAATTTTAAATGAGGCCTTTTAGTCACTACCCATCATAGGAGTTCATTATATGATGTCTGATCATACACAATAGGGCCAGTTTAGGGGGACACTAATAAACCCGCTAGAATGTTTTGGCTTGTTAGAGTGAAGTGGATCATCCAAAGACCGATGCTATACCTGAATAAAAGTGTTCATGAGTCATAATCTATACTTATGTTAATATTATTATATATAATGTATAGAGCACCAACAGTTTGGGCAACGCTATACAAAATAAAGGGAGACATTTCAGTACAGTTACAATACAATTCAAATTCAAGAGGGTTAGGGTGGGTCCTGTTTTTGAGATCTTACATTTTGTCACTTGACCCTCCCTTTTAAATTGTAATAACTGTGAGGCTATGAGTTGATGGAGAAAATAACATTTCAGATGTTAGATGATGGTGGGTAGGCCTCCCTAAAAGATGAGTTTTCAAGGAGCATCTAAAGGCTGACACAGTAGGAGATAACCAAACAGATTGGGGTAGAGTGTTCCAGAGGATGGGAAAGCCTCTGGAAAAGTCCTGGTGGTAAACAAGTGTGAAGGTGACGAGGCATAGCAAGAGGTCTTGGGAGAAGAGAAAGAGAACAGGGTAGGAGATAGCTGGACAAATAGGTAGTGATACCATAGGGTGGAAAGACTCTAGAGAAGTCCGCAAAGCAAGCATGAGAGGAGGCGATGAGGTGGTTAGATAGCAGGAAGGTCTTGGGAGGAGAGTAGAGGATAGTTAGGGGGATATTAAATGTTTTTTAGGAATTTCCTTAAAGCTGGTCAGAGCAAGGAATAGCCATACATATAGGGTAAGGAGTTCTAGTGGGTACAACAGACTCTGGAGAGGTCCTGGAAGAAAGCATGGGAGGAGGTGACAAGGGGCCTAGAGAGCAGAAAGTCATGGAAGAGAGAAGAGGACATTCAGGGTGATATTGCAAGTTTTCATGGATTGTCTAAAGCTGGACAGGGTAGGCGATAACTGGACAGATTGGTAGGCAGTACCAGAGCGTGGAAAGACTCTATGGACGTCCTGGAGGCAAGCATGGGAGTAGGTGATGAGGTGGTCTTGCAGGAGGTCTTGGGAGGAGGTCTTGGTAAGAGAGAAGAGGACAGTTAGGGTGATATTTTGAGTTTTTATGGATTGTCTAATGCTGAATAGAGTAGGAGATAGCCAAACAGTTTGGTGTAGGGCGTTGCAAAAGATGGGAGAGCATCTGGACAAGTCTTGGAGACAAGCATTGGAAAAGGTGACAAGTGGCCTAGAGAGTAGGAAGTCATGGGAAGAGAGAAGATAACTTCCTATGCCCACCCCTTAAAATCATCAGCAAACAAGATCTGCGCTACCACTTTTACGCTGATGACACGCAACTTTACTTCTGTATCACCAACAAAAAAGACCATGACTGGTGTATGCCTAGTGCTTGGGAGTAAACAAAACCCACCCCTAAAACCTTAAACCCACCCATAGAAATCAAGCAACACCTTCTGGATTAAATGGCCACCAAAGGCCCCTTTTATTTAAAATCCAAAAGGTAAAATTAAATAACTTTATAAAAATAACCAACTTTTAAATATAAAACTTCTTTTTAACATTAAATATATATTTTAACCATTACGATAAATTAACCTAACAAAAAACAATTAACCCCAAACAGTTGTAGACACGAGGTTCCTGAAAAGGGAAAGAAAAAGTGCCCGGTAATCGGCTGTACCCCATGAAAGTCTTCGGACCTCTAGCCGCGCTCCCATCAGCTCCAAGGCTCTTCCTCCTTCGTTTGATTCTTCAGCACGATATACACTATCCACCTAACCAGATAGGGAAGGTCCATCCCATGACGGGCCCCAACTCCTACCAACAACTAAGGTAACCCATTAATATGTATGTACCAAACCCCACCCAATTCTCAGGAACCCTAACAAACGCCAACGTCCACCTGAAAAACAAAGAGCGTTACAAAACAGACACCCATCCAGAACTTCCCCAGGGAGGGAGGGAGGGAAAAACTCTGTGTGATGCCTCACTGTAGATGGCACCCGAATGGATGGCTCCGCCCCCCAGACCTTTTAAGGGAGCTTGCCTTGAGGCATAAGCCCCGCCCCCTGTGCTGCCGTGATTTGCGGCCCCTTCCTTATCCTGTCCCCCTGCTCAGGGTCCCCCCAGTCATGCGCACCTGCGCTAAGGTTCCACCTGCTGCGGAGCTTCCTATATCATGAACTAGGAAAATGCCTCACTCTGATCGATAATTGGATGACGGAAAGCTCCCTCAAACTCAATGGATCCAAAACAGAACTTCTTATACTTCACGCAAATCGAAAATCTAACTCTAGGACCACATGAACACCACCCACCACCCTTGGACAAACCATCGCCCCAAGCAACAAAGTCAAAAGCCTTGGCATCATCTTTGACTCAGACACGACTATGGACGCACAAATAGGATCAGTAGTAAGCGGATCTCACCATCTTCTCGCCTACTGTGCAGACTCATCCCCTTCATCCCAGAAGAGGCTACAGCAGTAGTGATTGAAACAATCATCAACTCGACTACGGAAACTCGCTCTACCTAAGACTACCTAAATACCAGATTTTGCATCTACACGCCGCCCAGAACACGGCAGCCAGACTGGTAACAGGGAAAAAACCCTGGGAATCAATCACCCCGTCCCTGAGGACTCTTCATTGGCTAGCTGTAAAAGATCGGGTCACATTCAAGACCCTCTGCCTCACTCACAAATGCTCACAAGGAAACGCTCCTCAATATTTAAGCGAGAAAATAAAACCCTACGTCACCAATCGCGTCCTCCGGTCAACTAACCAAAACCTACTCCAAATCCCGCTACAAATCTAAGGGAGAACGAAGATTTGCAGTCCAAGGACCTCTGCTCTGGAACGCCCACGACCATCCGCATGGAAGAAAACCATCAGGCTTTTAGGAAAAAACTAAAGACCCACCTCTTCTGAAGGATCAGGATGACACTAGATGCAAAAGTGCCTTGAGGCGATTTAGTTCGCATTTGTAGCGCTATACTAGTTATTCACTCAGAACAGTCAGGGTGGTATTTTGAGTTTTCAGAGATCGTCTAAAGGTGCATAGAGTAGGAGATAACCAAAAAATTTGGTGTAGGGAGTCCCAGTAAATGGGATAGAATCTGGAGAAGTCCTGGAGGCAAGCATTGGACAAGGTCACAAGGGGCCTAGATAATAGGAAGTCATGGGAAGAGAACAGTGAGGGTGGTATTTTGAGTTTTCAGGGATTGTCTAAAGCTGGATAGAGTAGGAGATATCCAAACAGTTTGGTGTAGGGAGTCCCAGTAGATAGGACAGGATCTGCAGAAGTCCTGGAGGCAAGCATCGTTAGAGGTGACTAGAGACCAGGAGGTCTTGCAAAATGAGAAGAGGTTTTGGGAGAACAGAAGAGGATGGTTAGGGTGATATTTTGAAATTTCAGGGATTGTCTAAAGGTAGTAGGAGATAGCCAGACCGATTTGAGTAGGGGGCTCCAGAGGATGGGAGAGGCTCTAATGAAGACCTAGATATGAGCATCAGAGGAGGTGATGAGGAAGCTAGAGAGCAGGAGTTCTTGGGTAGAATAAAGCAGGTGATATTTTGAGGTGAAGTTAGTGATGTAGCTGGGGGAGAGTTGTAAATGGTTTTATATGTTGTTAGCATTTTGATTTGATTTATTGGGCGAGTGGAAGCCAGTGGAAGGATTGGCAGAGAGGGACACTAAACGGTTGGTATAGTGGATGCATCTGGCAGCAGCATTCATGATAGATGGATGGTGTCATTTGTTAAGAATGGCGCGTATTTTTGAACTGTTATGGAGGTGAAGGCGGCACCTTCATAATTCTATATGTATATAAATGTTGTATATATGTTATATGACTTTGATTTTCTCTATCGCAGACAGAAGCACAAAAGAAGCCATTTGTCTCTGTTCCGACTGTGGCCATCTCATTCATCTCATATTACACGGTAATACCTTGTATAATTTATATGTATATTTTGTGCATTGTGTCTCATTGTATTTTCAGCGAAGCATTCAATTCTATCGTAGAAGCTTACCGGGAAGTCATTTGAAACGTGAGTTCAGCGTTTTGATGTATGTCGTTCTCCACATTTTTATGATTATAATTCATACCCAGATTAGTGGGCACTCCCTCTAGTGGCTGTATGTATGTAATGCAGCGCAGTCAGGATATGTTTATGGTCTTTTTTTTTTTCCGTTCAAAGTGTATCTTAGAAGGGCAGTAAAGCATTGCCATTCCTACTAGGGAATAAACAGTGCCTGCTCATGTAATAAGCAAATATGTATAATCCCAATTTTTTTATTATTTTTAGTTGTTTGTTAACCACTTCCACTGGGTTGATGTCATATGATGTCAGGCACTTGAAGTGCAGATATCTGGATGATGCCTGCAGCTACAAGCATCATCCAGTTTTTCTTTCTTCATCTGGTGATTCCCTGTAATGTTAAAGCCATTAGAGCAGCTGTTAAGCCTCCTGATTCCTTTTACAGGCCGGAGGATCCTGCCACCCTATGGTACTTCTCCAGTTCGCAGTTTACCATAGAGGTGGACATGAACCAGATGGTCCCTGGCCATCTCTATGACCCTCGGAGGCCGGAAGAAACGTCATGGCATCACTTGCCAGGACCAGCAGATGTAAACACTGCATTTTTTTTTTTTTAGAGAAGATTTTTTTTGTCTCTGGCTTTTCAGCAAAGAGGAGATGTGGGGACTTATAGACCGTAAAAAGGACCTGTCATGCCCTATTCCTATTACTAGGGATGTTTATATTTTCTTCCTTGTAATAGGAATAAAAGTGAACAAAAGGGAAAGTGTAAAACATTTAAAGCACCCCCATCCCCACGTGCTCGCACACAGAAGGGAACACATACAGCATATGTAAATGGCGTTCAAACTACACATGTGAGGTATTATTATTATTATACAGGATTTATATAGTGCCAACAGTTTACACAGCACTTTACAACTTAGGCCTCGTACACACGAGGCAATAGATTTGTTCAAATCTGTCTGCTGTCATTTTGGTTGCTCGCGTGTACACACGAGCAAACCAAAATCCCCGCCAGCAGACAGCGCGCTGACGTGTCGCCACCACGTCACCGCACCAGGAAGTAAAACACTTCCGCGCATGCGCCGAATCCATTCGGCGCCGGTGCGAGACGACATGTCTGCTGGTAAGTGTACTAACCAGCAGACATGTCGGGCGGACGGGTTCCCACCCGATAGATTTCAAAGCATGCTTTGAAATCTGTCGGGTGGCCAAATCCGTCGGCTCGCCCGTACACACGATCGAATCTGTCTGCTGGGACGGTCTAGCACAGGGATCCTCAAACTACGGCCCTCCAGCTGTTGCAGAACTACACATCCCATGAGGCATTGTAAAACTCTGACATTCACAGACATTACTAGGCATGATAGGAATTGTAGTTCCTGAACAACTGGAGGGCCATAGTTTGAAGACCCATGGTCTAGCAGACCGTTTCCAGCAGACAGATTTGATCGCGTGTACGCGGCCTTAAGTGTAGACAGTACAAATACAATACACTTTCATACAGTAGGAATCAGAGGGCCCTGCTCCTTAGAGCTGATGGTATGGCTGAGAAGGTTAATTCGAAAGCAATAATTCTAGTCCTATGGAGATTTTTTAAGTACTATGTTTGGCACCATCCCACGAGCGTGCGCAATTTTAAAGTGTGACATGCTAAGTATCTGTTTACTTGGCATAACATCATCTTTCACATTATACAACAATATTGCGGTAAATATTATGTTTTGTTTTTTCCTAATTCATGAAAGTGTTTTTTTTCCCTAAAAAAGTCGCATTCAAAAAAATTGCTGCACAAATACGATGTGACATAAAAAATTGCAATGACTGCCATTTTTTTCCCTAGGGTCTCTGATTGATTGATTGATTGATTGATATATATATATATATATATATATATCATATCAATCAATCAATCAATTACAGTAAAACCTCGGATTGTGAGCATAATTTGTTCCAGAAACATGCTTGTTATCCGAAGCACTTGTATATCAAAGTGAATTTCCCCATAAGAAATAATGGAAACTCAAATGATTCGTTCCACAACTATTTATTCATAAGTCCTTCAGTTTATAGTCCATATAAAAAGATTATAGCAATGTGATATGTTGTGTAACCATAAAATGTCCATCCACAAATGGAAGCCTCCCCAAGGGGATTAGAAGCAAAATCCAGCAGGAGCTACAGAGTATAAAAGAGAAGAGAGAAGCGTCTCTAATTCCTCATACACACGATCAGATTTTCCGACTGACTTTTTCCATCGGAAATTCCGACCGTGTGTATGCCCATCAGAGTTTTTCCATCAGGATATTCTGATGAATTGCATCGGAGTTTAGATAGAGAACATGTTCTCTTTTACTCCTATGGAATTCCGACGTGAGTTTGGTCGGACAAAGGTCCGATCGTGTGTACGAGGCATAAGCGTAGCAATATGTTGCTAAATGTTGGACTTCTATTAAATATAGCCATATTGTTACACTTGGAGGCGCCTCTGGTCTCTTTTATACTAGGTTGTGACATGACGCTACTTGTATATCAAGACATTGCTTGTATATCAAGTCAAAATTTATTGAAAATGTAGCTTGTCTTGCAAAACGCTCTATAGAGAGATTATATATATATATATATATACACACACACACACATTATGGGCCAGATTCTCAAAAAATGGCGTATCTGGCGGCGTAGCGTATCGTATCGCATTTACACTACGTCTACGCAAATTACTGAAGCAAGTGCCGTATTCTCAAAGCACTTGCTTCGTAATTTTCGGCGGCGTAGCGTAAATGCTGCGTCGTAAGGCCGCGTAATTCAAATACTGAAGGAGGGGACGTGCTGTATTTAAATTAGGCGCGCCCCCGCATCAAATGAAGTGCGCATGCGCTGGCCGGGAAAAAAGCCCAGTGCGCATGCTCCAGCTCACGTCGGAAAGCGTTGTTGAAACCGACGTCAAAACGACGTGATAGTCACTTACGCAATTCCCTATTTGCGAACGACTTAGTAAAACGATGTAACCGACGGAAAAAGACGACGCTGACCCGACGCCATACTTAACATGGCAACGACGGCACTTCGGAAACATACCCCTCATACAGCAGGGGTAACCTTACGCGTACGCAACCTACGTAAACGACGACGGGGCGGCGTAAAAACGTTCGGGAATCGGCGTATTAGGCTCATTTGCATAGGCAAATGAGAAAACAACGTAAAGGCCACCTAGCGGCCGGTGTTGTCATTACATCTAAGATCTATATATATATATATATATATATATATATCCAGATTCTCAAAAGAGATACACCGTCGTATCGCAGTTTTTTTCAATGTGCAGCACCATGAACGACATATATATATATATATATATATATATATATATATATATATATATATATATATATATATATATATATATATATATATATATAATGTTTGGGGGTTCTGAGTCATTTTCTAGCAATACAATTATGATTTTTACATAGGAGAAGAATACCAGAATAGGCTTGGGTGGCAAGTGGTTAAAAGAACAATATTGTTGATCTAGCCCAGGGGTCTCTAAACTTTTCAAACAAAAGGCCAGTTTATCGTCCTTCAGGCTTTAGGAGGGCCGGATTGTGGCTAGCGGGAGAAGGAAATGTCTGGGGCGCAGCATCGGTAAGAATAAATATGGCCTCAGGGTTGGTGGTCAATAGGAGGAGTAGTGTCCTTCTTAGTAGTAGGAATAGTATCCCATCATTGGTATCAGTGGAAGAAATAGGGCCCCATTGTTGGTGTCAGTGGGAGTAATAGTGCCCAAGGGCCGGATAAAGGCTCGCCAAGGGCCACATCCGGCCCTCAGGCCACAGTTTGGAGACCCCTGATCTAGCCTACTGCCATGTTATCTGCAGGAAACAATAAAAGCATAACAGCTCTAGACTCCCTCCAGCCACACAGGACCACAATATGGCTGCAGGTCAGGTGGAGCCACTGATTGATTGGCTTGGCTTGAACGCACTCATTGACGGTACATATCTCACTGTGACAGCTAGGATCAGAAGCTGTAGGCATAATGATGGGGGGGGGGGGGGGGCATTATGTCTCAGGCCATCCAGGATGTATCATATGTCCACATAAAGCCCATTAGATGTATCCTGCAAATGATAAATCTGGAAGTATGAACCTCAAGGAGGGATGTGGGGTCCACATAAGGACCAAGGGATGGGCAGAATCGTTGGGTTAGATACATTTGTATTATAGAACCAAGATTTTTAAAGCATTAAATATGCACATAGCCCAAATCTACATCAGAAATACAATTATTTCTGAAATGTCACTGACTAAACATTTCCTTTTAATGGGACATTTCCCCATTTACATGTTATACGACAATTATGTTTCATTTATCTTTGATGGACCGTGACACAGTCAGTGAATCGCTCTCAGATTACGCCGAGCTTTGCGTTGATGTGTGCCGTGATAAAAGATGCCAATTTTGAAGTCTTTTAATTGTCTTTCCTTATCTGTACGTACTTCTCTCCATTGCAGGCCCAGCGAAGAAGACGTCCAGAGCTGGGGGCAGTCCCTTGAAATCCTGCTTGCTCATCCATGTGAGTAATACGGTGTTTAAAGTAGAATAACGCTTATCACTGTTTCAGTGTGAATTGGACACAGAAGATAAGCCCAATGCCATTTCAGAATAAAAAAAGTAACATCTTTTCTGTAAAACCATAAATGTGTACCTTCTATAGGGCCCTTGTGTTTGATTTCGGTCCTGGAGGATTGATGTTGGTTTTTAGAATAGAGGTTCTGATGCAGAGCCCAATGCTCTGTCCTGAGGTGTCCCCACACTTATCCTCCCTCTTTCCTGACACTAACTTTACCTGTAACCTTAAAGAGGAAGAAAACCCTCTTCTTTTTTTAAAAGCACACTGCAAGGCAAAGGCATAATGAGCTAGTATGTAAGTACTTACCTGAGATCGAAGCCCCCGCAGCGGTGCTCGCTCACCTCATCCGTCGCCGTCATCTCTGCATGATTCACTTCCTTTTATCGCAGCTCTGGCGCTGTGACTGGCTGGAGCCATTTGTTGCACCTACAGGTAAGCCTTAAAGTGGAAGTAAACCCATCTATCATTTTCAGCCAAGCAAGCTGCCATCTTGGCCTATTTTTAATCTTCAACTGCCATGGTGCTGCACATGTGATCAGTTATGACACCAGCCATTGGATGGTTTGACAGTTTGGTTGAGAGCATAACCAATGTGAGGCCGTGTACACACCGCAGAGATCCTCGACGGGCAGAACACATCGTTCCGCCCGTCGAGGCTCTCTGCCGGCCGTCGAAATCGGCGACCCGACCGTCGGGAATGGCAATCAGCCATTCATCCAGGCGGGCCGTCGAGGAAATAGAGAGCGTGCTCTCTATTTCTGCTCGACGGGCTTCCCGACGGGAAGCTCGCCGAGACCGTACACACGGCCGAGGTCCTCGCTGGAATGCACATTCCAGCAAGGTTCTCGCTGGTTTTCAGCAAGAACCTCGGTCGTGTGTACGCCGCCTCACAGTTAGCAAACCCGGCATGCCGGAAACTGCTTTTTGAAACTGTTAAATCGATGGGTTTACTTCCGCTTTAATCTAGGCTTACCTGTAGGTTAAAGTGGTCTGTGATGCCGCGTACACAGGACCCTTTTTCGGTTCTAAATTTTTTTTTTTACGTTTTTAATGGTCTAGAAAAAACGAAGTTTTTTTTCAACCGATCATTAAAACGACCTTGCCTACACACGATCGTGAAAAAAAATGCTCTAGCAAAGCACGGTGACGTACAACGGGACTATAAAGGGGAAGTTCCATTCAGATGACGCCACCTTTTGGGCTGCTTTAGCTGATTTTGTGTTGGTAAAAGACGATTTGCGCTTTTCTGTCTGTTACAGCGTGAAGAATGTGCTTACTCCATTACGAATGGTAGTTTTACCAGAACGCTCCCGTCTCATAACTTGCTTCTGAGCATGCGCGTTTTTTCACGTCGTTAAATCCCATGCACGACCATTTTTTACAAACTTAAAAAGGACAACGTTAAAAATGTGAAAAAATAGAGCATGTTCAACATTTTTAATGCCCATTTTTTCGATCGTGAAAAATGCTCTGGAGCCCACACACGGTCGTTTTTAAAAACTTTAGAACCCGAAAAACGGTCGTGTGTATGCGGCATAAGAGTTTACAATCACTTTAAAGCAGAGGTCCGCCGACCATTCATTTATTTATTTTTTTCATTCAGACACTTTTCTACTAGCAATATAATACTCATTTTTGGGTGTAATATATCAGCCGATGTCTGTTTTCGTACATAAAAAGTAGTTATAAAAACAAGTGATGGCCGGTTCCATCTTGCTTGTGGGCATGTGGAGTCCACAAGCATTGATTTCCTGGATGTGGTGAATGCTGTCCTCCCAAAATTCTCTCTCTCTCTCTCTCTCTCTCTCTCTCTCTCTCTCTCTCTGCGCATGAGAGAGAGAGAGAGAGATTATATATATTTATATAAGATTTTAGAGAGAGATGCACAAGCCCCTATATGATGGCATTGGGCAAGTGACGGGTTCTCTTTATGGATTCCTCAGGGGTCTACCCCCCAATGTTGTCCCTGCTCTCCCCGCAGTTGATCAAGCACAGATCGGTATAGTAGCCGGGGAATGACAGATGTGAACCCAGAAGTAAGGTAATACAATACACGTGTTGCTTCTGGGTTCATTAGTTGAAGGGGGATCTGGGAACAGATGTACCGCAGTTCGGGGATCCCCCGATCAATGGGATAGCCTGAGTGCCACAGTGGGGGTGTGCACCTTTTAGAGCCCTGTAAAATCACTTGAAAGCCCTTTGCTGCTCTAAAAATCAATACCAACCTACAGTAGCAGCTGTGATCTTGCTTTAAGCCCTTGACTACCAGGACGTTTACGAAGGTACAAGACAAGGGTTAATGGGTAAGGTGACAGGGTCTCTTTAAAGGGGTAGCTCACTTTCTTACACTTTAGGTACACCTAACGCCTTGTTTGCATACTGTGTTAGTGCCACAATCCCCTGATTCGGTACCCATGCTTCAGGCGGAGAGATTTGTACAAAAAATAAACGTATTTGAGCCTCCTCTCTTTTTCTCTCAACTACATATATTGGTTGGATGTTTAGTGATTTTTGGCAGTTCTTTGTCCTGAGGGAATGCATAGAGATGATATTTCCAGTGAACTGGACAACTCCGGCTGCAAATGGCAATGATCTTATGTATAGGAGGTTCCTACCTGCTGAGCTGCCCCTGCCCTGTATGCATTACTTGTGCAATCAGAACCCCCCCCCCCCTTACACTTACCTGAGCCCGATCCCAATCCAGAGATGTGTGGTCACTGATGCGCTGCACCGGTGGTCACTGATGCGCTGCACCGGTGGACAACGATGCGCTGCACCGGTGGACACCGATGCGCTGCACCGGTGGACACCGATGCGCTGCACCGGTGGACACCGATGCGCTGCACCGGTGGACACCGATGCGCTGCACCGGTGGACACCGATGCGCTGCACCGGTGGACACCGATGCGCTGCACCGGTGGACACCGATGCGCTGCACCGGTGGACACCGATGCGCTGCACCGGTGGACACCGATGCGCTGCACCGGTGGACACCGATGCGCTGCACCGGTGGACACCGATGCGCTGCACCGGTGGACACCGATGCGCTGCACCGGTGGACACCGATGCGCTGCACCGGTGGACCCGATGCCGCACCGTGGACACCGATGCGCGCTGCATCCGGTGGACACCGGTGCAGCGCATCGGTGTCCACCGGTGCAGCGCATCGGTGTCCACCGGTGCAGCGCATCGGTGTCCACCGGTGCAGCGCATCGGTGTCCACCGGTGCAGCGCATCGGTGTCCACCGGTGCAGCGCATCGGTGTCCACCGGTGCAGCGCATCGGTGTCCACCGGTGCAGCGCATCGGTGTCCACCGGTGCAGCGCATCGGTGTCCACCGGTGCAGCGCATCGGTGTCCACCGGTGCAGCGCATCGGTGTCCACCGGTGCAGCGCATCAGTGACCACCGGTGCGCTGCACCGGTGGTCACCGATGCGCTGCACCGGTGGTCACCGATGCGCTGCACCGGTGGTCACCGATGCGCTGCACCGGTGGTCACCGATGCGCTGCACCGGTGGTCACCGATGCGCTGCACCGGTGGTCACCGATGCGCTGCACCGGTGGTCACCGATGCGCTGCACCGGTGGTCACCGATGCGCTGCACCGGTGGTCACCGATGCGCTGCACCGGTGGTCACCGATGCGCTGCACCGGTGGTCACTGACGCCGTTATGTACTGATAAATGCTGATAACTACCATTTGTTTACATGTGACGAGCTGCGATTGTCCCTTTTTACCTCAAATTTGTTATCAACGATGTCCGAAGGATGCGCCCCCCGGGTGGGGGGGGGGGGTGTGCACGGGGAGGGGTTCTGGGAGGAGCTCAACAGACCCCTTCCCAGAACTGGATGTCTGCGCTATAGCCGTATTTCGGCTATAGCGCAGGCTGCAGGTGGATGCATGTGGCTGATAAAAAAAACCCAGGACGCAATTTCCAACAGCCATGGCGACCTGGCAACTGGGATTTGTCGACATGGCACGTTGACCTGTGTGATATTATTTATTTGATCATTTATTACAGATGCTGGTATAGCGCTGTCAATTTACCCAACACTTTACACACACACATACATATTATATATTTTGTACATTCACATCAGTCCCTGCCTTCAAGGAACCCCCATTCATACACATATTGGACAGGAGACAATCGACCTACTAGCCTGTCTTTGGAGTGCGTCTTTGTTGGCGATTTCCTATCCTAGATTTCTGGTTAGGGCCATTTCACACCAGAATTAAGTGCAGGAAAAGGCGCATTCCATGAGCGTTTTCCGTTCTGCGCTCAAAATGCACCGCCTTTGCGATCTGTTAGCGGCAAAGCATTGTTAATGGCACCCCAAACATTTGCAAACACCAATTTAACATTGTACAGCAGTTTTGTAAACAGTAGCAACTAAGCCCCCTGGTTCGCTGTGCGTCTGCTGTCGCATGACTATGGAAATCGCATTATTCTCTATGATGCCTATTCATACCAGCGCAAAAGTCTAAGGTGATTTTTGAAAAGGTGGAGTTTCTTTTGGTGCTACACTTTTGGTCCCATAGGCTTCAATGGGATTGCATTAAAAGACGCATTTTTCATGTGTTTTTTGGCATGCTTTGTGTGCGTTTTTTATTTTTGCTTAACCGTTTCAGCCCCAGAAGATTTTACCCCCTTCCTGACCAGAGCACTTTTTACAATTTGGCACTGCGTCACTTTAACTGACAATTGCACGGTCGTGCGATATTGTACCCAAACAATTTAATTGTTTGTTGTATCTCGGTGCTGCTGATTTTCTGCAGTCTGTTTACAGCTACTTCCTATTTACATGCACTCCATTGATGGCTGCATGACATTTTTCAGGCCGTGTTTGCTAATGGTGACAACAGTGGACCATGCTGGTGTATTGTATGCTGGAACTTGTTCTCTATCGGAGGCCCATGTGACCACACAGGAGCTCAATTGGGAGACAGGGACAGGGCGTTGTCACCCCATAAAATTTCTTCAATAAGTACCTTCCTAACAGGAAAATTTGTAGACTCAGACTGGCTGCTCCCCTGCAGCAGCAATCATGTGATCAAATGCCTAGGCTTTTGGTCATGTAACCAGCACTGTAGGGAGGCTGGAGCTGCAGCTTCCCCAGGAGAGGTAAATATTTTAGCCCTTCTTTTACTCGTTATGCATCTATTCCAGGAAGCCCGCTAACAGGTTTAATTTCACATTGGCTCATTGACTTAACATTGATTTCAGAGAGAATTCTTTCCATTGTTTCTCTGCTATGTAGCAACACAAATATTGCTGCCTGCTGTCGTCATCGTTACCTTGCTTGAAATCATATAATTATAACAATCTGTCCGGTTCCCTGTCCAACGTGGGGACTTCATCCAGCCTGGCTTGTAATTACCGGCAGTTATTACTGGCGGGGGTTATTGTCCATTGTTGCATGATCACCGACAAAGCTTTTCTATGACGCCAAGTCTGCCGTGGGACTACAAGCCCCAGCATGCACACAGTCTACTGATCCTTTAGTAGTACAACATGTCCCATCATGCCTTGTAACATTGAGTTACAGAGTACCACAGCATATCGCTTTTCAGAGGAGCGGGCACATGAGGACCAGCCCTTACATTGTTCTAGCTATCTCCCTGGTCAACATAACACCTCCACCTTTATGTTATGGAGAAACATATGTTTACAGTACAGTCCCCTTTACATCACAGTGCCCCCTTTACAGTGCAGTCCCCTTTACATCACAGTGCCCCCTTTACAGTGCAGTCCCCTTTACATGACAGTGCCCCCTTTACAGTGCAGTCTCCTTTATATCACAGTGCCCCCTTTACACCATAGCCCCCCTTTATATCATGGTGTCCCTTTACATAGCAGTCCTCGTAACACTAATGTAAAGGGGGCTCTGTGGTCTAAAGTAAAGGGGGCACTGTGATGTAAAGGGGATTGTACAGGGGACACTGTGATGTAAAGTGGACTGTACTATAAAGTGGTATTGTAAAGGGCACTGTTTTGTAAGGGGGCACTGTGATGTAAAGGGGGCTGTACTATAAAGGTGCACTGTGATGTAAGGGGGACTGTACTATAAAGGGGTCACTGTGATGTAAAGGGGACTGTAGGGCACTGTGATATAAAGGGGACTGTACTATAAAGGGGCACTGTAATGTAAAGGGGCACTGTGATGTAAAGGGGTATTGCAAAGGGGTCACTGTGATGTAAATGGGACTATTTTGTAAAGGGGGGACTGTGATGTAAAGCGGTACTATAAAGGGGCACTGTGATGTAAAGGGTATTGTAAAGGGGCACTGTGATGTAAAGAGGTATTGTAAAGGGGCACTGTGATGTAAAGAGGTATTGTAAAGAGGCACTGTGATGTAAAGAGGTATTGTAAAGAGGCACTGTGATGTAAAGGGATATTGCAAAGGGGTCAATGTGATGTAAATGGGACTATTCTGTAAAGGGTGCACTGTGATGTAAAGGGGACTGTACTATAAAGGGGTCACTGTGATGTAAATGGGGCACTCACTGTGATGTAAAGGGTATTGCAAAGGGGTCACTGTGATGTAAATGAGACTATTCGGTAAAGGGGTCACTGTGATGTAAATGGGGCACTCACTGTGATGTAAAGGGTATTGCAAAGGGGTCACTGTGATGTAAATGGGACTGTACTATAAATGGGTCACTGTGATGTAAAGTGGACTGTGCTATAAAGGGGGCACTGTGATATAAATGGGGCACTGTGATATAAAGGGGTTTCGTAAAGGGGCACTGTGATGTAAAGGGGACTGTGCTATAAAGGGGGCACTGTGTGATCTAAAGGGGTATTGTACAGTATAGGGGACTGTTCTAGAAAGGGGGCACTGTGATGTAAAGGGGTATTGTATAGGGGACTGTTCTAGAAAGGGGGCACTGTGATGTAAAGGGGGGCCGTGATGTGAAGGAGAACTGTGGACACTGATACATAGGGGCAGAGGCGTCGTTAGACCCTGGCTAGGGGGGCTGGAGCCCCGAATGGGTCCCCGAAAAGCCCCGAGTCCCAGGCATTGAAGACTCCATTATTAGCCCCGAGTGGCGAGCGCCGGGACGATCTGATCCCAACCCTTGCCAAATGTGGTCGAGTCCTGCCGAATCTACGAGTTCCCACACTCTGGAAAACTTCCGCACTGTCCTAGCTTTGCAACAGCACGGACAGTTCATGGCCGAATCTACGGAGGTGTGCTGTACCCGGCCCGCCCCTCAGGAAACACCTATCAGGATGAAACATGTGCCTGGGCATGTTGCTAAACTTCAGTAAGAAGAAGCTGTCGGGGCAGGGCGGGGCGGGATGGACGGACAGGCTGGCTGCACCTGTGAGTGTTCATTTCCCCCAAGACAAGCCAGCACACTCCCCCTTTTTGCAAAGACTGGACAGGAGAGGAGAGAGATATTGATTTGCCATCCTCCTCCCGCCCCTCTCCTCTGTGTCTGCCCCACCCACACTCCAAACCATGGCTAGACTGTGCACGAAAAGTGGTGCTGTGGGCGGGAAAATGTAAGCAATGGAGGAGACAGATCCACCTGAGTAATGATTGCTATAGCCACTGTCGGAGACTCAGAGACCAGCCTTGGGGTAAGTGAGTTTTACAATACTACTGGCCTCTCCCCAGGGAGTGAATTTATGGGAGGGGTGGAAGGCTGCAGTCTCCTCATGCTGGTAGAGGACTGGTGACGCCCACTATGTGGGACCTGTAGTACACTAGCAGAGGGGACTAAGAATGCATTCCCACTATGCTGGGACTTGTAGTGCCCTCTGTGGGGGGACTGAGATCTTCAGTACCCTCTAGCTAGTGCACTACAGGTCCCAGCATAGTGGGAATGCATTCTTCAGTCCCATGTAGACTAGGGCCTCAAGCCCAGCATAGTGGGAATGCATTCTCCAGTCCCCTCTATCTAGTGTATACAAGTCCCAGCATGTGGGAATGCATTCTCCAGTCCCCTCTAGCTGTGCATACAGGTCCCAGCATGTGGGAATGCATCTCCATCCCCTCTAGTCTAGTGCACTACAGGTCCCAGCATAGTGGGAATGCATTATTCAGTCCCCTCTAGTCTAGTCTGCACTACAAGCCAGCATAGTGGGAATGCTTCTCCAGTCCCCTCTAGTCTAGAGTACTACAGGTCCCAGATATGGGAATGATGCATTCTTCAGTCCCCTCTAGTCTAGTGCATACAGGTCCCAGCATAGTGGGAATGCATCTTCGTCCCATGTAGACAGGGCACTACAAGTCCCACATAGTGGGAATGCATTCTCCAGTTCCCTCTATTATGACTACAGGTCTCAGCAAGTGGGAATGCATTCTTCAGTCCCCTAGTAGTCTAGGCACTACAGGTCCCAGCATAGCAGGCTGCTCTGACAGAACAGAAGGAGCTTGAGAAGATATTGTCGCCGCTCTGTGTGATCCAGGGGCACTGCTAGGCTACCTTAGTGGGCACTGGTAGGCTGCATTTGAGGCATTGGTCTCTTGTATCATGTCTGCAGTCTCTGATTCTCTTGTAGGTGAATGAATGAGGAAAGTTTGTGATAATGGTTTGAGTGAATGAGTAAGCTATGTCGCGTATGTCTGGGGGCTCTTTCTAACAGCTCTCTCTGTGTCTGTTAAGAGACCCCCCCCCTCCAATTCCAATTTGAGCACTCTCTTCCTGAGTTGTTTATTGTTAAGGGATCAAGGAGGATCCCAGGGTATCAAAGACTCCTCAGGGCAGAATTTGTGTTTAATTTGTTGCATAAAACTTTATAAAGGGGAGGAGTTAGTATAATGAACACACCCATGCAAGGGCGCCAGAAATATTTTTGCGCCTGTGACCCTATAATGGATGCTGCAGACTCCAGAAGGCGGGAATTATTACAATGTGGCCGCCGAGCCACATTGGCGCTCAGCCCAAACCCCCCCCCCCCCCGCTTCTGGCCTTCGACCTTGGGCTGAAGCCCCTGGTCTTTTTGCCATCTAGCAACGCCCCTGCATAGGGGGGACGGTACTGTAAAGTGGGGTTGTTGTGTGAAGGGGGGGCTGAGGGACAGACTCCATAAATATCCCATCCCCTGACCCATCAACATCCCCCCTTCCCAGTCCCAGAGAAAATTGGCTGCCATGAAACCGATCCCTGGTGCCAAAAAGGTTGGGGGCCGCTGTTGTAGCGCATATTACCCAAAGATAATCGCCGGGTTTTGGCTCCTCGCAATACAGATAGATTATGAATAGTGCTGATTGTGAGTCTATGAGCGGAGCAGAACACTGGAGCCATCTGAGGCTGGAGATATAAAAAGAACATTTCATCCGAACAAATACCAAATTATGAGAAAAATACTTTCCACGGCTGAGTAACTATTTAATGCAAACCGAAAACGAGTGCCTGATTGTAGACCGCGTCATCAATGTGAGAGCAAATAAGACATTTAACATAACTCGTACAATGTGGTGACAACTCCTACATAGGGAAGTGACAGCACTGGAGATCACAACTTTAGGGCTTATTCACACAAGCAGACGAGGGGGGGGGGGGCATAAAAGCAGACATGAGTTCCCCCCCCCCCCCCTTTGTGGCAAAAAAGAACAGCAGGAGGTACTGAATCCACCGCAACTCAGACAAATGAATGGGCCCATGCACACAATTGGCATTATGAGGGTTAACATAGGAGGCAAGGTGGCAATATATTGCCTCCTCACTACCCATCAGACACCCTCTAAAAGTGTTTTGACCATGGATCACTTTTCAGAGGAGTGGCAGTATAGCCACACATACTAAGAAACAAGCTGCTAACAGCTGCTCTTATATATTGGGCCATGTTTGGACACAGCTGAGCCTTTTTCCAAGATAGCACTGTAATTATAATTAAATGGTGTTCTATGTTGCTAGGGCTAAAATTATAGGTATAGGTCCTGTGAACCTGTGTTTACGTTTGTTCTGTGCAAATGTGGGGAAAAATTCTAAATCTATCCCATAGTTTTGTAGACGCTATAACTTTTGAGTAAACTAATCAATATACGCTTATTTGGATTTTATTTACCAAAAATATGTAGCAGAATACATATTGTCCTAAATTGATGAAGACATTAGATGTATTATTATTTATTTAATGAAAAAAATAAAAAAACAATTGCAGCCTTACTGTGGCCATCAAATGCAGCCACTGTGCCATCAATTGTCACCACTGTGCCATGCCATCAAATGCAGCCACTGTGCCATCAATTGTCACCACTGTGCCATGCCATCAAACGCAGCCACTGTGCCATCCCATCAAATGTAGTCACTTTGCCATCAATTGTCACCACTGTGCCATGCCATCAAACGCAGTCACTGTGCCATGCCATTAAATGCAGTCACTGTGCCATCAATTGTCACCACTGTGCCGTGCGATCAAACGCAGTTACTGTGCCATGCGATCAAACGCAGTTACTGTGCCATGCGATCAAACGCAGTTACTGTGCCATGCGATCAAACGCAGTCACTGTGCCATGCCATCAAACACTGTGCCATCAATTGTCACCACTGTGCCATGCCATCAATTGTCGCCACTGTGCCCTTTAATTGTCGCCACTGTGCCCTTTAATTGTCGCCACTGTGCCCTTTAATTGTCGCCACTGTGCCCTTTAATTGTCGCCACTGTGCCCTTTAATTGTCGCCACTGTGCCCTTTAATTGTCGCCACTGTGCCCTTTAATTGTCACTACTGTGCCTTTTAATTGTTTGCACTGTGCCCATTGATGCTACTGTGCCCTTTAATTGTAGCCACTGTGCCTATTGATGCCACTGTGCCCATTGTTGCCGCTGTGCCCTGTAAAATGCACCTCCCCGCCCAGCACTTACCTTTCTGGTGGTCAGCCATCCTCCTTCCACGTCCCTCGATGTCTTCTCCTGCCCTCGATGACGCTTCAGCCAATCAGGTTACCGGTAACCAGAACCGGTGAACCTGATTGACTGAGACGCCTGTCAGTCTTATCCAAGGAACGCACCGCCGGTACGTCCCGAGGACAAGCATTCGTAAGCCGACTACAGCCTGAGGGCTGTACTCGAAAAGCCTATCAGAGCCAGCGGCTCTGATAGGCACTTCCACATAGCCGACCAGCTGCCGTTATTCAGGTGGCCGGCGCTCACCATCCGGCTATTTGAATAGTGGGCGGCAGCAGCGAAAATACATAGATTCATGCAATGCATGTATCTATGTATTTCAGTGGCTCTGCGAGAGCCAGAGGGGGCAGCGCTCCGGCGCCTCCTATGGATGAACCGCCACTGCTCTCAAAATTGCGCACTTTTCCACAACGCACAAGAAGAAGTTCCCCCTTCGCATATACGCAGCGGTGTCATTAATTCTTACTGGCACCCCCATGCATCTTTTAAACGCGCACGCAAAAACGCAGTACCATACATTTTTTTTTTTTTTGCACATTTTTCAAGCATAGGGCAGCCCACTGAATTTAATGGGAGCTCACAGGAATGCACAAAAGGCGCACACAACTTGGTGGCACCTTCATGGTGTGAATGGAGCCTAACAGCCTGGGATCGCAGGAGGCTTCCCATTTTACACCTGATTTAGAAGTCCTTTATTTTGTTGACCGGCATCTTCTGCCTGTTCCAATGCCCAGCATCCAGCAACAATGACAGACAGCTGGGGTGCCAACTATGCATCGGCATGCAGATTTTGATTGATCTGATGTGCTAGGATTGAAGGTACCAAGTATTTGCAGGTGGCATAGGTGGTGTCTGCATTTTAGCTGTTTTGTTTTTGTTCACCATCTTGATAGTGCCAGGTTCTCTTTAATATAGCTGTGTGCCAGGAATGCTGGATTTGCCATGTTAGCAGCTGGAGAGTGGCAGGCTGATGTGTATGTAATCTGATTCTTCTATGGCACTAAGTGCTTATTGTTGTAGACATAACCTTTAGAACAGTCTCAAGTGCCGCCACTAAAACCTTCACATAAACAGTAACTCCCTTTTGAGCCAACACAGCCTTAAAGAGGACCGGTCATCAGTACTGAACCGGTGAAATCAACAATGTGAATGTTTAGTATAGTGACAGGGTTAGGGCACTTGAGGCAGGCTAAAGTGGGCCTTTTAATCAATATTCAGCTGCCTAGAAGCACATGCCTGCACCAACTCATTGCCCACTGCTATGGCTGAATGCCAGGCCATTCCGTACAGGCGAAGCTACTCTGAAGAAGGGGGCTAAAAAAAGCAGCTGCTGGAAATGTGTCCGGAAATTTTTCTTCTTCTTTCTTCTTTTTTCTTTTAGAGCTCAGCTGAATTTTTAATTTCAATCAATTAAATACATTCAATACAAAAGGTGTAAAAAGCATTAGCATTTGTTTTCTTTAGAAAGCAGCCACAGCCTGAGTAGAAAAACCTATCCCCTGCCAGCAGGGCTTTTGCAGAAGCAGGGGTCTTTCCGTGGGGATCCAAAATTCCCCTTCTGAGCTAGAGGTCTCCAATCATCAGATAATTGGAGTTTTTTTTTTTTTCTCAAACAAAAGGTTTTTGTTGAGCAGAAGAAATAAATCATACATATTCCAGGGCAACCTAAGTATATACAAATTGTAGATATTAACATACCATATATACTTGAGTATAAGTCAAGTTTTTCAGCAAATTTCTTTGTGTGCTGAAAATGCCCCCCTCGGCTTATACTCGAGTCACCTTTTTGCGCCTGATCTCCCGGACTTTGGGGACCCGGTATCGGCTTGGCACAAACTTGGCACACATGTAGCCCCACACATACTCTACAAGAGTGCAAAGTTTGTTGGCCGGAGAGCACCGTTTTTTTTAAAGTCAGACACCCCTTCCATAGACTCCCATGTTAAACTGTAATTTCTCTGGTAACTTTGGGGACCCGGTATTGGCCAGGCCGTATCTCCCCTGGACCCGAAACTTGGCACACAACGTTTTCTGTCTAGGGGACCTACGGCCTGGGAGCACCGATCTTTTTTTCAAAGTCGGGCACCCAGTAGTAGCCGGTGGCCCGGAGAGTCATGCCGCGTACACAAGATCAATTTATGTGATGAAAAAAACGACGTTTTCTGTGAAGTAAAAAACGACGTTTTTGAAACTTCAATTTTCAAAGACGATGTTGCCTACACACCATCGTTTTTTCACAATGCTCTAACAAAGCAAGGTTACGTTCACCACTCTTTTCCATTGAAGCTTGCTTCATAACTAGCTTCTGGGCATGCGTGGGTTGAAAAACGTTGTTTTAACCACTTGCATACTGGGCACTTACACCCCCCTCCTGCCCAGGAAAAAATTTCAGCTTCCGGCACTGCGTCGCTTTAACTGACAATTGCGCGGTCGTGCGACGTGGCTCCCAAACAAAATTTACGTCCTTTTTTCCCCACAAGTAGAGCTTTCTTTTGGTGGTATTTGATCGCCTGTGCCATTTTTATTTTTTGCGCTATAAACAAAAAAGAGCGACAATTTTGAAGAAAAATACAATATTTTTTACTTGTTGCTATAATAAATATCCCAATTAAAAAAAAAAACACATATTTTTTTCTCAGTTTAGGGCGATACGTATTCTTCTACAAAAATCGCAATAAGCGACTGGTTTGCGCAAAAGTTATAGCGCTTACAAAATAGGGGAGAGAATTATTATTTTTTATTTTTTTTTTACTAGAAATGGCGGCGATCTGCTAATTTTATTGGTACTGCGACGTTATTGCGGACACATCTGACACATTTTTGGCGCCATTCACATTTATAGTGCGATCAGTGCTATAAATATGCACTAATTACAGTATAAATGTGACTGGCATTGAAGGGGTTAACACTAGGGGGTGAGGAAGGGGTTAAATGTGTATCCTAGGTGTGTTCTAACTGTGGGGGGAGGGGGGTGACTGGGGGGGTGACCGATCTGTGTCCCTATGTAGGAAGGAACACAGATCGGGCTCCTCCGCTCCAGAGACAGGACGCTGTCTCTGTGTAAAACAGCAATGAGAGATGATCTATGAGAGATCATCTCTCATTCGCCCACAGATCGCATCGCAAACGGCCACTCTGATTGGCCGTTCGCCGCGATCTGTGATTGGCCGTGTCCAAGGGACACGGACAACACAGGGCTTCCCCGCAGCGCGCTCTACAGCGCGCGCTGGGAACGCCTGAAGGACATGCCATCAAATGACGGCATGTTGAACATTCAGGCCTGCGCTGTTGCCGTCATCCGACGGTAGCGCGGGCCTGAAGTGGTTAAACAACGTTATTTGCTACACACGGTGATTTTTTGTGAAACAAAAAACGACGTTTTGAAAAACGACACAAAAAATTGAAGCATGCTTCAATTTTTTTTTGTCGTTTTTCACAAGACATAAAGTGATCATGTGTACGCGGCATAAGACTTAACAGGCTGTGAGGCTGGGCAGAGAGTTTCTGATTGCCGCCATTACTAGTAAAAAACAAAACATGTCCCGGATTTCATTTTAAACATCTGGTCACCTTAACTTATAAACTTTTTCCAATATAGATGTAACTTTGTACACCTTCATAAAAGATGGATCAAATCCCCATGATCCCTACAACATCTAGTGCATGTGGTATCCGATCGCACCTCCATACGGGTTAATCTGGCCAGTGTATAGTGTACGCTCCAAAAGGATATACAATTGTGAAAGATGCTGAGCCACATTTAGTGAACATTGGGTGACTACTTGTAAAGCTTCCTCCCATTGCTCTTCGTCAAATCATCAGATAGTTGGAGCATTTCTGATTGAAGAGCGAGCTATAGTTCTGATTTAGTAGGGAACTCTGCACAAAGAAAGGCTCTGCAGGATACAGGCTTCTCTACTTAAAGTAACATTAAACCTTTGTTTTTTTTTATTAAAATAACAAGCATGGAATACTTCGCTGCTCTGTGCAGTGGTTTTGCACAGAGCAGCCCCAATCCTCCTTTTCTAGGGTCCCCCGACAGCGCTCTAGGCTCATTCTTTTCAGCAAGTGCCCCCATGGAAAGCGGCTTTCCATGGGGTCACCTGTGCGGACTCGCTCCCGAGCCGCCTTGTCTGTGTCAATTGATACAGACCAGGCAACTCGGCCCTGCCCCCCATTGGAGGAACTTGACTAGACTGTACAGAGTCCTGACTTAAAGGGGAGTTCCACCCACAATTTCACTTTTTAAATATTAATTCCCCTGTAATACACAAGCTTAATGTATTCTAGTAAAGTTAGTCTGAAAACTAAGGTCCGTTTTGTTAGGTTGTTACAGCATTTAGATATAGTTTATAATCTAGAAATAGACCGTGCCCAACAGCTGAACAGAGCGAAACAAAGACAAACATGGAAGGAGGGCATTAAAGAGAACCTGTTTAATGGGCACGGTACAGATTCATACGAAGATTTCGGCATCCTTTGTTTTTTCCCAGACTCCCTTAAAGTGGAGTTCCACCCATTTTTTTATGTTTGTCTGTGCTGCATGCCCTAATCTCATAGGCCTTGTACACACGATCGGACATATCCGATATGTCCGATCTGGAGTTTGGTCCGATGGCGTGTACACACCATCGGATCAAATTCCCCGCCGGCGGACGGCGCGGTGACGTGGCGGTGACGTTGATGCCGCCACGTCACCGCACCAGGAAGTAAAACACTTCCGCGCATGCGCCGAATCCATTCGGCGGCGGCGCGGGACGACATGTCTGCTGGTAAGTGTACTAACCAGCAGACATGTCGGGCAGACACATTCGCACCCGATAGATTTCAAAGCATGCTTTGAAATCTGTCGGGTGGACAAATCTGTCCGCTAGCCCATACACACGATCGGAGATGTCTACTGAAACGGTCCATCGGACCATTTTCAGCGGACATATCCGCTCGTGTGTACGAGGCCATAGTGTTCAGAATGGACAATTTTTATTTATTTTGTTGCTTGTAAATACCTTTATTTTGTAGTCCTTCATTACTTCCTCCTCCTTATTAGCCTAGGCTATTAAAGTGGAGTTCCACCCACAATTTCACTTTTTAAATATAAATACCCCTGTAATACACAAGCTTAATGTATTCTAGTAAAGTTAGTCTGTAAACTAAGGTCCGTTTTGTTAGGTTGTTACAGCATTTAGATATAGTTTATAATCTAGAAATAGACCGTGGCCATCTTAAGTGTGGGCATCATGAAGCCAGACTGTATGACTTCCTGGATTTCAGCTTTGCATATCTCGCACATGCTCAGTGCTGCACAAGCAATGTAATAGGTTTCAGTCAGGTTTGCAAGGACTACTGGGAAACATGATGCCTATCCCAGAAACCCTTGCAAATAGCCTTGTGACTTAATAGCCTAGGCCAGGGATATGCATTTAGCGGACCACCAGCTGTTGCAAAACTACAATTCCCATGAGGCATAGCAAGACTCTGAGGCCGCGTACACACGATCAAATTTATCTGCTGAAACCGGTCCGACAGACCGTTTCAGCAGACAAATCCGATCATGTGTACGGGCGAGCAGACAGGTTTGTCCATCGGACAAATTTCAAAGCATGGCGTCTGTAAAAGTTTGGGCACCCTGCAGAGTTAATATCTTGTACTGCCCCCTTTGGCAAGTATCACAGCTTGTAAGTGCTTTTTGTAGCCAGCCAAGAGTCTTTCAATTCCTGTTTGAGGTATCTTTGCCCATTCTTCCTTACAAAAGTCAGTCTGTCACGCACTGCTCTTTTTTAAAGTCTATCCATAGATTTTCAATTATGTTGAGGTCAGGAGATTGTGAAGGCCATGGCAAAACCTTCAGTTTACACCTCTTGATGTAATCCCCGTGGATTTTGAGGTGTGTTTAGGATCATTATCCATTTGTAGAAGCCATCCTCTCTTTAGCTTTTTCACAGATGGCATCAAGTTACCATCCAAAATTTGCTGAAATTTTATTGAATCTATTTTTCCGTTTTTTGGTGAAATGTTCCCTGTGCCACTGGCTGCAATACAACCCCAAAGCATGATTGATCCACCCCCAAGCTTAACAGTTGGACAGAGGTTCCTTTCATTAAATTCTGTGCCCTTTCTTCTCCAAACGTACCTTTGCTCATTCCAGCCAAAAGGTTATATTTTAACCTCATCGGTCCACAGAACTTGTTTCCAAAATGCATCAGGCTTGTCTATATGTTTATTTGCAAAGTTCAAACACTGATTTTTGTGGTGAGGACGTAGAAGATGTTTTCTTCTGATGACTCTTCCATGAAGACCATATTTGTACAAGTATCTCTTTATAGTGGAATAGTGTACCACAACTCCAGTGTCTGCCAGATCTTTCTGGAGGGTTTGTGGGTTTTTGCTTTTCTCACAATCCTGCGAGCTGTTCTGTCTGATACTTTTCTTGGTCATCCAGATCTTGCTTTAACTTCCACTGTTCCTAATGACTGCCATTTCTTAATTACATTCTGAGCAGAGGATATTGGCATCTGAAAAAGCTTTGCTATCTTCTTATGGCCTTCTCCAGCTTTGTGAGCGTAAACTATTTTCAGTTTCAGTTTTCTAGATTGAAGAACCCATGGTGCTGATTGTTGGGGCAAGGTCAGATGAACCTGGGCATTTAAAACCTTTGAGATTGACATCACCTGGTCTTCCCAGACGATGATTGAGAACAATCCATGACACTGGCAGGTCTCAGCTTTGCAAAGGGGGCAGTGCATGCTATAAATTCTGCAGGGTGCCAAAACTTTTGCAGACTACATTTTTGTGTTTGTCTGTAATCTTGAAAGTGTAAATGATGGAAATAAAATCGAACTTTTTTTTTAAATATTATAAGAATGTCTAATCTGTAATTTGATGCCTTTTGGAGATTTTTCCATCTTTCCTTTGCTTCGATCCCCACTGTGTGTGTGTGTGTGTGTGTGTGTGTGTGTGTGTATATAATATGTTTTTTTGCCATTTTTCAGAGAATATGAATAACACAAAAACTTTTTCTAAAGCCATTTATTATCAATCAACAGTGTTTACGCTTTTTAAATCATAATGGCAACAAAAACTACCCAAATGACCCTGATCAAAAGTTTACATACCTGTCCTTAAAGGGTTTGTAAACCCTTGTGTTTTTTCACCTTAATGCATCCTATGCGCTGTCCCTCTCTCCATGGGGTCCTGGCTCTTGATTGGATAGATTGATAGCAGCGCAGACATTGGCTCCCGCTGCTGTCAATTAAATCCAATGATGCAGGCGCCGGGGGGCTGGGCGAGTTACGGCATTTGTGTCTATGGACGCAAATGCTGGACTCGGGAGCGTGCCCGCAGGGTAACCCCCCAGGAAAAAGCTTCGCCTAGGGGGGGTTATCTGATGCAGGGAGGAGCCACGAGAGCCACCGAGGGACCCCCGGAAGTCAGTGTTTTGGGCCACTCTGTACAAAATGAACAGCACAGTGAAGGTAAGTATGATATGTTTGTTATTTTTAAAGAATAAAAAACATAGCTTTACAACCCCTTTAATACCGTACATTTCCCCCTTTAACATCAATGACAGCTTAAAGTCTTTTGTGGTATTTGTGGATGAGGCTCTGTATCTTCTCAGATGGTAAAGCTGCCCATTCCTCTTGGCCAAAAGCCTCCAATTCCTGTAAATTCTTGGACTGTCTTGCATGAACAGCACGTTTGAGATCTCCCCAGAGGGGCTCAATGATATTGAGGTTAGGAGACTGAGATGGCCACTCCAGAACCTTCACTTTATTCTGCTGTAGCCCAATGGCAGGTCGACTTGGCCTTGTGTTTTGGATCCTTGCCATGTTGGAATATCCAACTATGTCCCATGCACAGCTTCCTGGCTGATGACTGCAAATGTTCTTCCAGTATTATTTGATAACATTCTCTGCATTCATCTTGCCAACAATCTTTACCAAATTCCTGGGCCTTTGTAGCTCACACATCCCCAAAACATCAGCGATCCACCTTCGTGATTCACAGTAGGGATGGTGTACATTTTGATCATAGGCCTTGCTGACTCCTCTCCAAGTGTAGTGTTTATGGTTGTGGCCAAAAAGCTCGATTTTGGTCTCATCACTCCAAATTACCTTGTGCAAGAAGGTTTGAGGCTTGTCTCTGTGCTGTTTGGCGTATTGTAAGCGGGATACTTTGGCATTTGCATAGTAATGACTTCCTTCTGGCGACTCGACTGTGCAGCTCATCTTTCTTTAAGTGCCTCCTTATTGTGCATCTTGAAACAGCCACATCATATGTTTTCAGAGAGTTCTGTATTTCACCTGAAGTTATTTGTGGGTTTTTTATTTGCATCCCAAACAATTTTTCTGGCAGTTGTGGCTGAAATTTTAGTTGGCCTACCTGACCATGGTTTGGTTTCAACAGAACCCCTCATTTTCCACTTCTTGTTCAGAGTTTGAACACTGCTGATTGGCATTCTCAGTTCCTGGATATCTTTTTATATCCCTTTCCTGTTTTATACAGTTCAACTACCTTTTCCCACAGATCCTTTGACAATTCTTTTGCTTTCCCCATTATTCAGAATCCAGAAACGCAGTGCAGCACTGGATGAAAGATGCAAGGGTCTGTCAGGAGACCAGAAACTTGTTGACCTTATATACACACACACTAAATACAAGCAAACCGATGACAGGTGGGGACGGATACCTTTTAATAGCCATTTCACGCCAAGCATAGGAATCAACCTTCAACAGCATGGACACCTCCGCCCATTTTGCGCAAAATCATCTCCCCTAGCGCCAAAGTCAAAAGTCTAGGGTTCATTTTTGACTCCTTTATGACAATGGACGCACAAGTAGGGGCTGTAGTCAGCGGATCCCAACATCTGCTGCGCCTACTACGCAGACTTACTCCTTTCATCCCCAAAGAAGATTTAGCGGTTGTGGTGGGAGCAGTTGTTAATTCCAGACTGGACTATGCAAATGCCCTCTACCTCGGACTCCCCAAGTACCAATTCACTCGTCTGCAAGTCGTTCAGAATACGGCCGCCAGACTTGTGACTGGGAAAAAACCTTGGGAATCCATCTCACCTTCGCTGTGAGCCCTTCACTGGCTGCCAGTTAAAGACAGAATTGCTTTTACGCATAGATGTGTCCATGGGAATGCCCCCCATTATTTATGCGAAAAAATAAAAGCTCATAACCCCAATCGCGTTTTGCGATCCACCAATCAAAACCTGCTCCAGGTTCCGAAGGCCAACTACAAGTCCAAAGGAGAAAGAAGATTCGCGGTCCAGGGTCCCAGACTATGGAACGCTTTGCCAACCAGAATTCGGTTGGAGGAGGATCACTTAGCATTCAGGAGAAAGATCAAGACTCATCTCTCTTTTGATATCAAAGGAGAAAGGAACAACAAGCGCCCAGAGGCCATTCAGTTCGCATGTGCCGCGCTATACAAGTTATCATTCATTCAAGCTCTTTTGTGTCAACTTGTGTGCATGGTATTGGGCCAAAATCGCCAGGGTATGTACATTTTTGATCAATCCGGGTCATTTGGGTAGTTTCTGTTGTCATTGTGATATAAAAAGAGTAAACACAGTTGATTGATAATAAATGGCTTCAGCCAAACACTAACCACGAGAGAAAGTAATGTTTTTGTGTTATCATTCATATTCTCTGAAAAATGGCCAGGGTATGTAAACCTATGAGCACAACTGTATACATGTTTTTTTTTTTTATGTTCAGCCTGCTAGCTGAATGAAAATATCTAACAGTGTATGGCCAACATGTGACGGTGTTCTGTAATTATGTCTGCGCAGAGCAAGCCCCACGTTCACCAGCTGTGAATCTGCAATGAGTAGCTGTGATGTATATTGCATTATATCGCTGTGTGATATAGATAAACTGTGGGAGAAAGCACATATTCTGCAGATGGATAAGGATGGGTCCTGTTGTCTGTTCCTGCGGTATGAAGCGTCTTCTTGCGCCATCACTAACCTTCTCTGAGGCCTGCGATGTGTACAGGACTGTCGCCATGTACAGTAACCCAGAGCAGGCAGTCAAATGTCTATATATAATTGGGGTTTGTATACGTGGCTCATGCAATGTATGCTAGCCTCTCAAGTGGGTTTTGTTTTTGGTCTGCAGATGTAACTAATAAACATGGTGTTTTGAAGAATCGGCTCAGGAAAATACACTGTGGTGGCACTGGTGGACAGAGGTGGGCACAGGCGGCACTGATGTGCACTGTAGTGGCTCTGGCGGTACTGTAGTGGCTCTGGCGGCACTGTAGTGGCTCTGGTGGCACTGGTGGGCACAGGAAGGACCAATGTGGCGCAGATGAACACTGATGGGGCACAGGTGGCACTGATGGGCACAGGGGGCTCTGGTGTTTACTGGTGTGGCTTTGGTGTTTACTGGTGGGCACACATTCGGCACTGGTGGGCACAGGCGGCACTGGTGTGGCACTGCAGTGGCACTGATGGGCACAGGCACACTGGGGAGGCACAGATGTGGCACTATTGGGCACAGATGTGGCACTGCTGGGCACAGCAATAGACACGGGACACTCACAGATCTCTCCTCTTCTCTCACGCTGCATCTGTGTGAGGAGAGGAGAAAGATGAACTTGCTATGACCTTTTTTTGTTTACATTGTGATCGCACCGTCATTGGACATCGCGATCACGTGGTAAAGGGCCACTGTCATTGGCCCTTTACCGTGATCTGTGTTGTGCCGGGTCCTGTGGACCCAGCGAGCATGGATGTTTCTGTGTGCGTGTCCGAGAGAGGACATTATATAACCTCCTCCCAGAGTTAAAGCGGAGCTCCACCCAGTATAACAACATTTTACAATGTTGTTTGAAAAAAATAAAAAAAAAAACCCTGAAAAAAATAAAAAATAAATACTCACCCGAAATAGCTGTTGCTATGCGGAAGTCCGTAATCTGCCTCTTCCTAATCCGCGGTGTGTTTTCTTTTTCTTCTTCTTCTCCTTGTGAATGGGCGCGCTGCTTCCTGGGAACTGTGTGTGTTCTCAGAGAGCAGCGCGCCCATTCACAAGCCAGCGTGAGACTCGCGGAGGCGCAGTAGGAAACGGGCAGTGAAGCCGTACGGCTTCACTGCCTGTTTCCCATATTGTGAATGGCGGCGCGGGACCCGGAGCGATCGTGGGACCGGCATCGGGGGGCCCATCAGCGCGGGCGCCTAGGACAGGTAAGTGTCTTTATTTAAAGTCAGCAGCTACACTGTTAGTAGCTGCTGACTTTAAAAAAAATTTTTACCGTGGCTGGAGCTCCGCTTTAAGCAACCACCCTGTCGCTGTTATTTGACGTGGTTAATAAAACCAAAAAACGTGGTTAATAAAACCAAACAATGGAAAAACAATGGGGTTGCCAGCCTGGCCCTGGGGACCTCTGGGCCCTTTTAATAAAAACAAAGAAAAAAATCAATATATATAAATAAAAAAAAGGGGGAGGGGGGTTGCCATCCAGGCCCTGTGGACCTCTGGGCCCTTTTAATAAAAACAAAGAAAAAAATCAATATAAAAAAAATCAATATATATAAATAAAAAAAAAGGGGGAGGGGGGTTGCCATCCGGGCCCTTTACAGGTGCATACTAGCTAACTATGCCTGTAGCACAATTTCAAACTAGCAAGGTCAGCGCGATTTCAGGTACTACTTGATAAACATTTGTGTGGCTTCATACACAGATGTCTATAGAAATCTCACCTGAAATCAGCAAAAGTAGTGCAGGAACTACTTTTGCAAATCGGTGCGGCGCTGAAAAATCAGTGTCGCACCGATTAGAACAGTGCCATTGCCGCCAATAGGCTGCGACTTGCAGATTGATAGGGGATCAAATACTTATTTCACTCATTAACGACTTAAGACCCGGACCTTTAGGCAGCAAAAGGGCCAGGCTTTGCGATTCGGCACTGCGTCGCTTTAACAGACAATTGTGCGGTCGTGCGACGTGGCTCCCAAACAAAATTGGCGTCCTTTTTCCCCCACAAATAGAGCTTTCTTTTGATGGTATTTGATCACCTCTACGTTTTTTTTTTTGCACTATAAACAAAAATAGAGCGTCAATTTTGAAAAAAAAACTATATTTTGTACTATTTGCTGTAATAAATATCCCCCAAAAATCTATAAAAAATATATATTTTTTCCTCAGTTTAGGCCGATACGTATTCTTCTACCTATTTTTGGTAAAAAAAATCGCAATAAGCATTTATCGGTTGGTTTGTGCAAAATTTATAACGTTTACAAAATAGGGGATAGTTTTATTGCATTTTTATTAATTTTGTTTTTTATTCTTTACTACTAATGGCGGTGATCAGCGATTTTTCTTGTGACTGCGACATTATGGCGGACACTTCGGACAATTTTGACACATTTTTGGGACCATTGTCATTTTCACAGCAAAAAATGCATTTAAAATGCATTGTTTATTGAGAAAATGACAATTGCAGTTTGGGAGTTAACCACAAGGGGGCGCTGAAGGGGTTATGTGTGACCTAATGTGTGTTTACAACTGTAGGGGGTGTGGCTGTAGGTGTGACTTCATTGATTGTGTATCCCTATGAAAGGGATAACACGATCGATGACGCCGCCACAGTAAAGAACGGGGAAGCCGTGTTTACACACAGCTCTACCCGTTCTTCAGCTCCAGGGACCGATCGCAGGACTCCAGCGGCGATCGCGTCCGCGAGTCCCGGAACTTCGGACCTTGTCACAGGAGAACGCCGCGCAACTTACGGCTGGGCACTAGCACAGGACGTACATGTACATGCATGTCCCCAGCCGTGCCATTCTGTCAACGTAAATGTGCAGGAGGCGGTCCTTAAGTGGTTAAAATGCAAATCAATTTATAACTTTTCTGAAATGTGTTTTTCTGGGTAATTTTGTTTTTATTCTGTCTCTCTGGTAAAATAAACCGAAAATGAAAATTATATACTGATCGTTTTTTGTTAGTGGGCAAACGTACAAAATCAGCATGGGGTCAAATACTTTTTCCCTCACTGTACTACAGAGTACACCTGTGTGAGGACCATGTTTACCTGCATGAGGATGCACAGGTGTTTCATGCGTCCCTGAGCATTGATGTCTATAGGAACGGCTGTATGGACACAGCTGCCGCTGCACTGGTGGTGTGGTAGTGACACCATCCCATCCTAGTGAAAAGGCAGATAAGTGTACAATACTGCAGAAAATACATTGCATCAATATGACAAGGTTTGTGAGTGCTGTCTCGCAAAACGAGCAGGATTCAAGCTTCTGCTATGGCATGCAATACCGCATGTGGCCAGAGGTGGGGGGGGGCAGAGCCGATTGAAGCTGTTCGGAAATACTCTGTTCCCTGAGTGTTTCTGAGCCTTTCCAATGGTTTCTGAATGCAGCCAAAAGATCTCAGAGTATTTACGAGGATCTCCAGCGCCCCCCATCTCTGGTCACATGCGGTATTGCATGCCATAGAAGTCAATCTGGAACAAATTATTTTAGTTTCCATTGACTTTTATGGGGAAACTCACTTTGATATGCAAGTGCTTTGGATTACAAGCATTCTCCTGGAACGGATTATTTCCGTAATCCAAGCATTCCATCTATAAATAACACTTCAAGTACGGGCTTATGTATCAAATAGTCTACAGCTCTCATTTTTGATTCATCAGACAAGGTTATTAAAAGTTCATGTAACCGCCCATTGTATAGAGAGAACAATGTGCATTTCTTTTATTAAGTCCGATCAGCTGAGCACGCTGTCCCAGGGGGCATCACAGACATCTTTCATTTCCTCTGTGGCAGTGGTCTGTACTTTTCCATGTCTACTTAGGGCCCATTTACACCTCTGTGTTGCTTCATTGCATGTGCGTTGAACATGTGTTATCACACGTTTACTGTGCATGCGTGTTAAAAAGCATATTCAACATGTATGGCACACCTCTTAACTTTTTGAGATGGGAATGAGGGACACCTATCAGAAAAAGTATGCTGGCATAGGACACACCCCTTTTCACGCCCCCTTAACCACTTCATTACCCACCCATAGTAATATGACTACCTCAGAAGGGATCTCCCATCTTGGGCGAGCGTCATATGACGTCCTGGGCTTCCCGGCCGTCTAGGGGGCGCACGCCCTGACGCGTTGCTCGGGACCTGGGGCGCGCGCCCTGCAGCCACGATTTTCGCCGGGCACCCGTGATTGCCCGTGAACACAGTAGGACCATGGTTCTGTGGGTATAAACACACAGATCCACGTCATGTCAGGTGTGAGGAGACCGATGGTGTGTTCCCAGTATAGAGGAACACGGATCGGTCCCCTCCCCCTACAGTTAGAATCACTCCCTAGGACACACATTTAACCCCTTGATCACCTGCTAGGGTTAACTCCTTCCCTGCCAGTTACATTATCACAGTAATCAATGGCTATTTTTTAGCTCTGATCGCTGTATAAATGTGAATAGTCCCAAAATAGTGTCAAAAGTGTCCGATATGTCCGCCATAATGTCGCAGTCACAATATAAATGGCAGATCGATGCCATTACTAGTAAAAAAAATAAATAAAATAATTCTATCTCCTATTTTGTAGACGCTATGGCCCAGATTCACGTAGGTCGGCATAACTTTGAGCGGGCGTAGCGTATCGTATTTACGCTACGGCGCTGCAACTTAGTGAGGCAAGTGCAGTATTCACAAAGCACTTGCGCCCTAAGTTACGGCGGCGTAGCGTAAATGTGCCGGCCTAAGTGCGCCTAATTTAAATGTGGAAGAGGTGGGCGTGTTTTATGGAAATTAATCGCGACCCCACGTAATTGGCGCTAATGGACGTATCCCAGTGCGCATGCTCCAAATTACACCGCAACTACTCAATGCTTTCGACGTGAGCTTAACTTACGCACAGCCCCATTCACGGAAGACTTGCGCAAACGACGTAAAACGTGAAAAAATTCTACGCTGTTCCAATGTCCATACCTAACATTGGCTACGCCTCATAGAGCAGGGGTAAATTTACGTCAAAAAAAGCCTTGCGTAAACTACGTGAAAAATGCGCCAGGCTCACGTACGTTTGTGAATCGGCGTATCTAGCTCATTACCATAATCGACGAAAGCGCCACCTAGCGGCCAGCGTAAAATATGCAACTAAGATACGACGGCGTAAGAGACTTACGCCGGTCGGATCTTAGCAAAATTCCGGTGTATCTTGCTTTCTGAATACAGAAAAAAGATACGCTGGCGCATCCTAGAAGTTACGCGGCGTATCTCGAGATACGCCGACGTAACTTCTTTGAGAATCTGGGCCTATAACTTTTGCGCAAGCCAGTCAATAAACACTTATTGTGATTTTTTTTTTTTTTTTTTTTTAACAAAAATATGTGGAATACATATCAGCCTAAACTGAGGGGGAAAAAAAAGGTTTATTTATTTTTATTTTTTATTTTAAATTGTGATATTTATTATAGCAAACAGTAAAAAATATCGTGTTTTTTCAAAATTGACGCTGTTCTTTTGTTTATAGTGCAAATAAAAAACGCAGAGGTGATCAAATACCACCAAAAGAAAGTTCTATTTGTGGGGGTAATTTCATTTGGGTACAGTGTTATATGACTGTGCAATTGTCATTCAAAGTGTGACAGCGCTGAAAACGAAAAATTGGTCTGGGAAGGAGGGGGGTGAAAGTGCCCGGTATTGAAGCGGTTAAAGGAGAATTGTACAAAAATACAAAAAATGGGGTGATTTTTTTTTACCACTACTATTCCTTTATATTGGCTTTTGGAATTTAAACATTAGATGAAAGGTTTAGCACTCGGAAAAACTTTTTGATAGATAAAAAGTGCATTTTATATACATCTATATGGATCAGACCAAAATGAGTGACAAATGAGGAGGAATGAGGGACAGATGGACATTGCTCCAAATCAGGGACAGTCCCTCGAAATCAGGAATACTTGGGAGCTATGGTGTGGGCGCAGCGCACCAAAGATAATGTATGCCACACTTTTTTCTTTATCGTACATCACGGGACACAGAGCGCATAGCCATTACATATGGGTTATATGGGTACCTTCAGGTGTGGACACTGGTGTAATCAACTTCACAGGAAGTTCCTCCCCCTATATAACCCCCTCCCACTGAGAGG